>JABSSZ010000747.1:0-27374 GCA_013755755.1 Fusarium sp. NRRL 25184
CTCTTAATATATTGCTTTATAATTTAGAAAATACACCCTTACAAGCACCCTTACCAAGCTGTACCAGTGTGCTCTTGGTCCTCATATAGGCAGCTATTCCCTCATGGCCATTTTCCAATCCTATTCCGCTCATTTTCCAGCCGCCTACAGGCATCTCAGCCGGCGACTCACCCCATGTGTTAATCCAAGTAATTCCCGCGTCGAGCTTCTGCACAACCTCATGTGCCAGTCCTACATCGGATGACACAACACCAGCTGCGAGACCCATGGGGGTATCATTAGCCCGGGCAATGAGCTCTGACACCCATTCTTGTTGAGGGCGTCCTTGGGTGCTATATGGCATGATGCACATGACTGGACCGAAGATCTCTTCCTTGACAGCGCGCATGTTGTCAGTGCAATTTGTGAATACAACAGGGTGAACCCAGAAACCATCTGAGGTTGGTTGTGCCATGCTAGGCTCCTCCGAGCCGTCGAAAAGAACCTTCGCCCTATCCACTGTACGTCCATGTTGGATATACATCTTAACCTTCTCTTGCTGCGCGGCGCTGACCATGGGCCCGAAGTTGGTCTCCCCGTTCTGAGGCAGACCCATGCGAATTCCCTCGCGACATCGCTGCACAATAGCTTGCTCAACCTGACTCAACAGAGTGTCAGGGACAAAGACACGGGTGCCGTTGGTACACACTTGTCCGGTGGAAAAGAAGTTGGCTACCATGGCAGTGTCGGCTGCTTCCTCGACATCGGCATCAGGCAGAATAACAAGTGGGCTCTTACCACCCAGTTCCATGGTGACACCCTTCATGTCCTTGACAGCTTGGCTGGCAACTTTGCTGCCTGTGCTAACTTGACCAGTGAAGCTCACTTTGGCAATATCGCTGTGGGCGACAAGAGGGGCTCCAACGGCGATACCGTCACCGTAGACAACATTGAAGACACCAGGGGGCACACCGGCCTCAATGTAGATCTGAGCGAGTGTCTGGGCATGCAGAGGAGTGACTTCACTTGGCTTGTACACCATACAATTGCCAGCAGCCAAGCATGGAGCCGACTTCCAGAGAGCAATCTGGATGGGATAGTTCCATGCACCAATACCGGCACAAACGCCCAAGGGCTCATGGGTAGTGAGAACGAAAGCGTCAGCACGAAGACGAGTATTTTGACCAGGGAAGCTGCCAGCAGCGATATGTGCGTAATACTCGACAACGTCAGCTCCAGTTGCAACGTCAACGGTTGATGTTTCCGACCAAGGCTTGCCAGTATCAAGGGTCTCAGTCAGCGCAAGTTCGTCATTGCGCTCGCGAAGTATAGCGGCTGCCTTGAGAAGAATGGCAGCTCGGCGAGGTGCTGGGGTTTGTGACCATGTTGGAAAAGCGGCCTGTGCCGCTGCAATGGTCGAGTTGAGCTGTTCTGGCGTGGTAGTGTAGATGGTAGCAAGCGGCTTTGCATTGCTTGGATCGACAGACACAAAGGTGTTGGTCTTTGAGGAGGACTCGGGCTGTGGGCGACCTGAGTGGAAAGTGTGAATCTCAGATGAGAAAGTCATTGTAACTTGGTTGGTATGCGAGAAGAATGAGCATTCAACAGGGTATGTAGAGGGAGATTGAATAAAGCAAAGCACAACGCGAAAGGCAGATAGATAAGGTAGATAGGTTGGTGTTCAGAATGGTTTGAAAAGAAGCTCTGTTGGTTACATGTGGGGAGCTGGCTGTAAGTAAGGTATCCTACCTTAATATGTAAAGACTCAAAGCTTGTGAGGATCAGTACTATGAAAGTACTGATACCGTCAAGACGGGATGGCAATTGCCCCACAATTGACTGATGCCGGGTACCTTCCTCTTCTAGCAAGATACAATGACGTGGGGCCAAGCAATACTGTGCCGTCACAGTGGAATTGACCATCCAGTGAGAGTCCAGCCGACGTATCTATCACCCATGCAACCAACATTCAATGGCAAGCAACACGAGCAAGAACTCAATTTACCGAGCTATGGTCATTCAGAGACAAGTCTCAAACGGGCACTGATAGCGATTTTCAGCTGTGAAGCCGTTGTCTGTGACATGGTGAGATCAGCAGACCTGGGGAAGGATTACACCCATCATGACTCGAGCAGATCTGAAGAGATACGGATAGTCAGTTGCGAGAATGCGAGAGCAAGGTAGTCAGGTAGTTGTCGACGACCATTCATTGTGAGAGTGTGTCTTGAACGCCTCAGCGTTGTATCGATGCGGAGAGTAGCGGCTCTGCACTGTTGGAATAAAGCCGCATATATCAGACCACTTTCACCTAGCGAAAGATAATGAACCTGAGGAAGAAGGGGTCAAAACGGTTCCATTTGCAATTGATAAGTTGTCCAACCAATGGATGCGTGAATCTGGTACTGTATCCGTACAGCACCGTGCTCTGCGGGCTGATGAATAACAGTACGGCTCGGAAGGCTTGGGACAGGACCCGCCAGCCCCGCCTCTTTACGACAAAATGCTGCAGACAATTTCTGGTGCAAGTCTCTGCAAAAAAGTCCTGTTTTCTCAGTACCTAGGCTAGGTAGCCTCGCATCGCGCCCAGTCCTCAGCCCAGCTACAATGCCGAAGAACGCTAAGCTTGAGTGGCTGGTCGAGGGGAAGCATAAGAGTGGACACGACAACGTCATTGCTGAGCTTCGAGCTGTCCACCTGCCACCCCTAGAGCTCTGCATCCAGTCCGAGGCTCTTGACGGGTGAACTGTGAAGAAAGCAAGGCGCTTGAATGTTGTTCCATAACAATGATAGAACTGTCATCAAAGGCGTACGAATTCGCTCATCAGTTTAGCTACACACACGATTGTTCTGCCAGTAATTCGAGCGGGTTTCAGCGGCAGAAAAGTCAGCATTAAAAAAATTGGAATCAAGAAAAGCAAAAACAGAAGGGATTTGCCAACTCAGCGGGGGGGCGCACTGTCCAATTACCACGCCTCAAAAAATCGATCTTGGAGATTATCGATCTGACGGCCAGGTACCCCAAACACGCTTTACCTGATCAGTATGCTAAGCAACATTTCAAACTTGGCATCCTTCACGGCACATGGCAATATGGGGTTCCAGTGGTGCAAGACACTGTCCCTGCAGATTATTCAATGTGGTCTGGAAGAAGCGAGTGGTAGCACAGCACGCGAATCCCGAACAGGTATTTCCTGTACATCAGGAATCCTATAATCATACACATCAACTCAACACTCGATGCATCCTCTGCGGAGAGCGGCGACACTGCGCCGTGTTACCGTGTTACCGTGTTTAAGCCTCGTAATCAAACAGCGACATGGCCGGTTAACCGGTCCAGCCAGTTCGCGATATCATATCAGCAGCTTTCGTCTGGTAGTCCATAGGCCGACTGTAGATTCCAAATATGAAGTTGACTTGACGAATAGTTATTCTGCTTCTTATTGAACATATGGAAGTAATTCGCCATCGTGCCCAAACAGCAATCAATCTTGAGTACAATGTTTCCTTCGGAGGCTTCGTGGAGCCGGATCCGGCCAGCGGAGTTCCTTGAACTCCATCTTTTCGCCGTCAGACGGCCCCACAACTACCGCTCAACACCGAACGGTTATCAAACAGTCGCCGCGTCAAACAACAATCTTTGCGCGGTTACAGCGGCCAGGTAGCACACACGTATTTGCATGTGTTGGTAGCATGATAAAGAATGAAGCAGGGACATCGCAGACAAGCCCCTTAGCGATTTGATTGACAACATGCTTCTGCCCCCTAGAAATCGCGCCTTCTCACATGGTGAGTCTGGTCCAACTCCCGGTTACTCTGCCTGTCACTTCCATTATCTACAAAGATATCAACCAACTGACTGATAACGAAACCGTTAACGTCATGCAAGTTCGGAACACTGGCTTAGGATATTCAAAACTTCGGTAACACCGAAAAAAAGATTCCCGGAGTCGGTGAAGACCTTTTTGCCGTTCAAACCCCAGCCAAGGCCCCGCTCCTACTAGGTTCGTGGCTTGCTTGATGCTTCAACCAGTTCTCTCCCTGGTTAGTTCTCTCCGCCGCCGCCGCCCGTCTTGGAGTTTTGATCCACCCACCAGCCTTGCTCGATGTTGGCAGCTCTGGCCAATCAGAACTCCTTACTGACCACTAGAAGGTACTTGGAGCAGTCAGAACACTACATCGAGTCAAGGCTGGACGCCAGTAGCAAGAATCCATCCGCACTGTACGATGCTTCTAAGGACCCTTCCATGATCCAGGACCCCACTTTGAGCTGATGTCCGTCCATTTCAAAAAGATCTTGATTGTCTCGATGCTCGAGTACAAGAGCTCTCAATCTCCTGGACTTCAAGTCGCTTCATTCTTCCTCACTTCTCCCTCAACACCATTCATTGATACCCCTGGAGCCAAAACGATTGAGACATCGTGCAAGATCTTTACCCATCCCTCCATTGAATCTCTTGTTCAACTTTCCTCTCGCTCAACTCCTCCAACATGACTACTGAGTATCTTCCCGCTTCTGCCAGCTCCGCCTACGACTATATCATCGTTGGTGGTGGCACGGCTGGATGTGTTCTGGCTTCCCGCCTATCCTCCTACCTGCCTGAGCGCAAGGTTCTTATGATTGAGGCTGGCCCTTCAGACTTCGGTCTCAACAATGTCCTGAACCTTCGCGAGTGGCTATCTCTCCTTGGTGGTGATCTCGACTACGATTATCCCACAACTGAGCAGCCCAATGGCAACAGCCACATCCGACACTCTCGTGCAAAGGTTCTCGGTGGATGCTCTTCTCACAATACTCTCATCTCCTTCCGCCCCTTCCGCCACGACATGGATCGTTGGGTCGCCAAGGGCTGCAAGGGCTGGGACTTTGAGACCGTCATGCGTAACGTTGACAACCTGCGCAACCAGCTGAACCCCGTTCACCCCCGTCACCGTAACCAGCTCACCAAGGACTGGGTCAAGGCCTGCTCCGAGGCCATGGGTATTCCCATCATCCACGACTTCAACCACGAGATCTCCGAGAAGGGACAGTTGACCCAGGGCGCTGGTTTCTTCTCTGTCTCCTACAACCCAGACACTGGCCACCGCAGCAGTGCTTCCGTCGCCTATATCCACCCAATCCTTCGTGGCGATGAGCGACGACCCAACTTGACTGTCCTCACTGAGGCCCATGTCTCAAAGGTCATTGTCGAAAACGACGTTGCCACTGGCATCAATGTCACTCTCAAGTCCGGCGAGAAGCATACTCTTAACGCCCGCAAGGAGATCATCCTGTCTGCTGGTGCTGTCGATACCCCCAGGCTTCTCCTTCACTCTGGTATTGGACCCAAGGGCCAGCTTGAGGACCTCAAGATCCCTGTTGTCAAGGATATTCCAGGTGTCGGCGAGAACCTCCTAGACCACCCCGAGACCATTATTATGTGGGAGCTCAACAAGCCCGTTCCTGCTAATCAGACCACCATGGATTCCGATGCTGGTATTTTCCTGCGACGAGAGCCTAAGAACGCTGCTGGTAACGACGGCGATGCCGCTGATGTCATGATGCATTGCTACCAGATTCCCTTCCACCTCAACACAGAGCGTCTAGGGTATCCTATTATCAAGGACGGTTACGCCTTCTGCATGACACCCAACATTCCCCGTCCTCGCTCCCGTGGCCGCATCTACTTGACTTCAGCCGACCCTACTGTCAAGCCTGCTCTTGATTTCCGTTATTTCACCGACCCCGAGGGTTACGACGCCGCCACCCTGGTCCACGGCATCAAGGCTGCCCGGAAGATTGCGCAGCAGAGCCCCTTCAAGGATTGGCTCAAGGGAGAAGTTGCCCCTGGTCCCAAGATCCAAACGGATGAGGAGATCAGCGAATATGCTCGCCGAGTTGCCCACACAGTCTACCACCCTGCCGGTACCACTAAGATGGGTGACGTTGAGCGTGATGAGATGGCTGTGGTCGACCCTGAGCTCAAGGTTCGTGGAATCAGCAAGCTCCGCATTGTTGATGCTGGTATCTTCCCCGAGATGCCAACAATCAACCCCATGGTGACTGTGCTTGCTGTTGGTGAGCGAGCTGCCGAGCTCATTGCTCAAGAGGAGGGCTGGAAGCCCAAGCACTCCCGACTGTAAGCATCATTTGGGCAATTTTTCAAATATCTGCTCGTGGGGGTAAACGAGGGGAATCACTGTTTTTGGACATCTGTATGATTAAATGATTAGCGTATGATTGCATTATCGCAGCGAGTATGACATACCTTGGGTAGTTAGGAAAAATCGATGTTCGTTTACCAAATAAGACTCTCGGGGGTTTGTGGCCCGATTTGCCGTTGTTCTTCCAATCGCTTGGGCCGGTGTCGGGTCGTATTTGCCCGATGAGGCCCTTGGTCCAGCTTCTTGACCAATTCACATTTTGCCGCGACGGCTCAGTAAAACAGGCACAACGGGCCGGCGACTTTCCACCACTAAACCACCCGGATCGTTCAGTTTAATGTGTCTCGTAAGGCCCGGAATGCAAGATCCTAAATCCATGATGAAACGAAAGTTCGATATCCGTCAATGTTCCAGCACCAATCGGGGGTTCCGAGGCGCGATGCAGGACATTCAATCTTGGATGCGTTCTCGGCGGCTGAGATGAGGTGATAATAAGCAGTGGCAAGATGCCACAAGATCGATATAGCATTGCGCGTTATTATTATGCATATTGTAACTTGTTGGGTCTCAGATGGCCAGCTGATGACGGATTCCCGCGACTCACTTTGTTACCTGACTTTTCTCGGCGGGTGCACTGGTATCCATTTAGACGGGTTATGGCCCGTGGAGCCGTGCATCCATCAGCTGCTCCAAAAGGAAAAGTGTGGGGTATGTCCGGGGTTTCGGGACGGAGCGTTGAGCGTGGAGTGGGTGGTTCAACGGATGACAGGGCCGAAACGTGTCTGTGAGATCCATCCACGTTGGCCGTTGCGCCGTTGTGCAGGGTCCCTTGGTCGAGGACCCTCTACTCCTCCATGGGGATATCACAGAGTATCTTCCGGAACGACAGGTAAGATGGTCTTAGCAGAGCCCCGGTCCGGCCAGCCGCCTCTTAAAGAGGTCTCGATCGGTAGGGGCCATACCTTCGTTTTAAGTGAAGTTTATAGAAGAAGCAGTGCAAGCTGAATAGCAACAGATGCATTTGTTGATTTCGCTCTGTTCTCGAATCTTTGCAATTTGATGCATAAAACCATATGACGGATTGCTGTGTCCCTATGGCTGAGATACTCAGGTTGCAGAAGGTTTTTATTGTGTTTTTAAAGCATTAACAAGCAGACGCGATAGATAACCGATCCAAGAGCCTTCAATCGGCTGTCAGCAGCTGCACCCCAGAAATCCCCAACTTCAAACCGATTCGAGGTTAGAAAAATGGCTACACCAACAATCGACTTACCACCAACAACGTGTGAAGAAGAGGTCACCGCGCCCATATTGGACAACGCTCAAGGACTAGCCTCTGCAATAGGAGCAGCAGCAGTGGCGGCTGTAGCTGTCGGGGACGGTCTTACACACGGACTTGGAAGAGTCGCATATGGAAAACCATACGATGGTCACATATCAGACGAAGATGGCCAGTTCCACGATGTAGATCACAAAGGCGCACGTGAGGCGAAACAACAGAAAAGCCTTAGGGAGGCCCAAGAGAAGTGGGATGCTGCAACCATGGGACCGGTAACAAGGGTCGAAACAGTTATAGCGGCGGAAGGTGGAGGAGGAGATGGAAGAGGAGAGCGCGAGGTATGGGAGGTATGGGAGGGAGGAGGAGGAGGAGGGCCAGAAGGGGTGCACTTCCCGCCTAGAAAAGGCGCTGATGTGGCAGGTCAACAGGTCAGAGCTGCTCTTTCCCGCTCCCGCCTTGGTCGTTCAAACCCCTCCAGCTCCAGCTCAGGCTCACTATCAGGCGCATCCCCTTACAACGCTACCAATACTGCTGTCGCTGCTACTGCTACTGCTTCTAATAACAGTCCCAATAACCTCAACTTCACACAAACCGGTCGCGTCACCAAGTCTCGCCATCGCTCTTCTATTTCAGCACCAATCGCAGCGTCGCTCGTGAATGCTGCTGCTACGGAGAGTGCAAGATTATCCTACGAGGCAAAGCTTACCGCGGCACTAGCTGCTAACATCGCTGGCACAATGGCGGGTAGCCAGTCAAGCACGACGACAACAGCTCTCCCCTCGCTAAAATCGAACGGCCTCTCCTCGCTGTCACAAAAGCCTAAAACAAATGGAACAACACCGACCCTTAGCACCACCTCTTCTATGGACAAAGATGCTCCCGTGATTTCCTTTTGGGGCCCAGAGCCAATTGCTCTGCCCTCGCGCTTCGCCCGTATCAAGCGCAACCTCATCAGTGGCCACGAAGCTGAGCTCGAAGCTAGTTGGGCCCGCCTCATTACCGCACTTCGCAAAGAGGTCAGTCACATAGAGGACCTTGGGGCTCACCTCATTCCTTCAATTGAGTTTGGCGATCTAGATGACTCTGTTCAGACTGCGCGCTTTGGACATGATCTCAGGCGCTACGGTGTCGGCGTCGTCCGCAAGGTCGTACCAAGAGCAGACACGGATACTGCAGTCCGCGAAACGGTCGACTATCTCGATAGCAAACGCCACATCAAGGCACTCCAGCAGCATGATCCAGCTTGTTTCGACTTCTTCTGGACACCAGCTCAAGTCCGCTCGAGAGCGCACCCCAATGTTCTCAGCGCCCAACGATTTATGATGAGCCTATGGGAGACCAATCCAGACGATCAGCTTGTCACAAGACTCCCCATCACCTATGTCGATCGCATACGCGTACACGGAAATGGAGAGAATCAGTCTAACAATCTAAATGTGTCGCCGCTCGAGCCGCCGCAATCCGCCGACGATTGGATTCAGGCATTACAATCATCTGCGGGTATCACAGCACAAGTTGACAACGGGTCCTTGGAGCGCTGGGAGCCCGACGGTTATCAACGTGCCGGCACCTATAACCATATCTTTCATGGTCAATGGGAAGACTACGATCCTTGGAAATGTACCAGTCGCACTTCTGTGACAACTGATCTTTACAATGGCTACGGTGCTTGCACTATCTTCCGCATGTTTCAGGGCATCTTGGCACTCTCCACTGTTGAACCTGGCATGGTTCGCCTCTTGCCTTCCCCCAAGCTTGCAACAGCTTACTACCTCCTCCGACCCTTTTTCACAACCAAGAATCCTCCACCAGAGAATCGCACTGGGCCTGAATGGGAGGCATATCTTGCTCCCGAGAATTGGAAGCTGCAAACTGAGCCTGATTCCATCATTCACGGAGCTGTCCCAGGACACGCACAAAGAATTACTGAAACATGGCACCCCCATCTGCATCTACGAAATAGCATGATTACTTTGCCAACGCTACAGCCTGGAGACTACATATTCTGGCACCCCGACCTTCCATACTACCTCTCCAGTAACAACTATGGTCTCAAAACACCCAGTGGAAGCAAGAGTGAAGTCAGCATGCTCGTGTACATTCCGGCAGCTCCGCTCACGCAAACAAATGCACTCTATCTCGCGCGTCAAAGGAAGGCATTCCAGAGGGGCCATCCCGGCCCAGACTTCGATTCCACGGGAAGAGGGATTGTCGAAGAGGACGCTGAAACACGGCCTGGCGAAAAGGAAATCGCCGAAGTCGGAGGTCCCTCTTCATTACAGGCTATGGGTCTCGCGCCATGGGAAGTCGCAGGCACTCGCTCTGGATCACCACCCTCGGAGAAGTCCAAGTCCAAGACTGATGAGGATGTTGAGATGGAGGGAGACGGAGATGCCAAGAGCCTTACAAGCACATCATCAATTTCCCGCGCTGAGGCTGAGGTTGTCCGCTTAGCCAATATTATCCTCTTTCCAGATCGCTCAATGCTGGGATACTCGGTTTGAAAGAAGCATAAACTTGCTGATCGAGGCTCTGGCTTTTATCTTCTGCTTAGTTGGACATCACGCTTCTCTTATCCTTTTTGGACTCTTTGTGACATTTCATATCGGTATGCGGTCCAACGGTATACAGGAGATCGATTAGATGCATCATGAAGGAGTTCGGCGTTTACCCAAGGATTGAAATTAGACAGAAACTCTTGTCATTTATTTGCATAAACGAAGAGATACATTTCTTATGCTCAAAACATGATGTCCAGCTGTAGATCCCGAAACGTCAGTATAAACAGGATGGATTTCCTTTATTTCCGCCGCCATGATCATTCCGTGGCATGTCTCAGCGTGTCCGCGATACTGGAAGCTAGAAGCACAGCCTCTTCTCGAGAGATCTGCTGCTGCGAGCCGAAAATACCGATGGCAAGACGTCCCTTATCGAGGGAAGCCTCAACATCAAAAGCCAGCTGTGACAGTAGGATTAGTAACCATTTCTAGCTTGAAGACTAGCAACTTACCGGAATGCCGTCCACCGAAAAGCTTTCCTGACGAGCCGCCTCAAATTGAGCTGGCACGCGATGGTGGTACGAGTTGTCAGTCATCTCTTGTGACAAAACTGTGACCGAGTTCTCTACTGAACCTGTATCGTTGGAGAGGCTCAGGAAGTTGACAAACGAATTCACTTGTACTCCAGTCCATTGATCAATCTCCCAGAGACCGACGTCTGACCGTCCATTAGACATAATCTGGTGAATGTCATTCTGGATATTCCTTGCAACAGAAGACAGAGGGATTTTTATGGGCGAGTCAACCCTCAAAGGAACAAGGTTCAGAGTCGGGTAAACCTGAGGGAGACTATCGATGGCAGCGGCTCGGTTGGCAAGATACAGGCCAAACACCACCGACACATTGTCTGGTGTGTTGTTTTGCATGGCAAGGACTCTAGCATAAGCTGCAAGGAACCAAGACTGGAGGGAAATACCAGACTGAGTAGAAATAGCCTGTATCCGACTGACATCTGGAATCGCTGATTCGTTTAAGTGGAAGATTCGGTTCGTCACGTCTGTTTGTGATTCAGCAGCAATTGAACTGGAAGAGGTGCCGTGTAAGTAGGTTGTCCAGAAAGCTCGTCTATCTTTCTGGGCTGCTTCACTAGCCTGACGAGTTACAAAGTTCTTCCACTGAGCAAGCCCATTGTTCTCGACAGCGACAGAGCCATGCAGTAGTTGAGAGAATCGTCGCAATAGGGCTGGAAGGCTGACTCCATCGTACAGTGCGTGGTGGATCTGAAGTCTGAATGACCAGATACAGTCTTCCTGAAGCGTGAGGTGTGCTCTCACGAGTGGCTGGGCAGCCTGATTTGACTTCTCCCTAGGGGGATCCTGAGTTAGGGAAAGCTTGTAAGATTTGAGCACCACCTGCAAAACTGGGATAGTTGGGGACTGGGTTGGAATGAAACATGTGCGTAAGAGAGGTACTTCAGACACAAGTTTATCCCAGGCGGTCTGAATGCCATTCAGATCAACTGAAGTCTTAATTTGACACGGAAACTCGGGGAAGAATACAGAGCCCTCTGCCTTTTGCCATGCGCTGAGCATGTAGACTTGCATTGGTAGTGCAGGAAGTACTTCAGCATCTTCGTTTGCTATTCCATGAGCCTGTAGTAGAATTTCAAGATTGATGTCTTCAGGTGGGACCCATTCTTCGGTCGTTTCCAGAGTCTCTGGCGGTATAGCCTGGGCTTGCGTAGCGAGTTGAGCCATCTCTGCGATACTTGAGGATTTAACAAGGTCTTGAGGGCGGAGGTTTATCTCATTCTTTCGCAGGAGGGACGACACTTTGATGGCACTAATTGAATCGAGACCAAGGTGGTAGAGGTTATCGGATATCCTGATTGAGACAACGGGGACACACGAGACCTGATGAAGAATGTTTCGAATTTCGGTTTCCACGTGGGACCACTCCCGATCCTCCTCTGACGATAGATCTGTAGAATTAATTGACACAGATTTGCTTCCATCGTCCAGCATGACAGGAGCCATGCCGCAAATGGACACGCCATGCTCCTCGAAGGATAGAATCTCTGAGGAGCCTGACTGTATCAGGAAACCCATGACAGTATCTAAAGTCTCCAAAATACTTTCAGGCCCTCCATCCCAGACACACTGGGGCTGAAGAGCGAGTCGCCATAAGAGAGTGTCAGACATGGCTTCAGCTTCCACGCAAAGAGGATACTCCGTGGCCGAAGACGCTTCAATGGATGTCAATAGGGGGCGATCTGATGATTCAGCTACCGGAGACTTTTGAAGGATGAACAAGGTATTGAACAAATCTTGTCCCTTGAGCTTTGTTGCTGATTGGGCTTTTCGCAGTGGATATTGCTGGGAGGCTCTGACATCGCCCATGTTCTCCTCAAGATATCGTAGAAACTCGAACACTGAGCCATGCAAAATACATCGCAGGGCAATTGTATTCATTGTTGGGAACACAAGATTGTCTGCCCCATCAAAATCCCGACCCGATAAGACTGTGCCAAAGAGGACATCGAGCTTCTTGGTTTGACGTGCCAGTGTAATTGCCCAACAAGCTTGGCAGAGTACCTGCAAGCTTACAGAAAGCCTTTTGCAGACTGTTTCGATTTCCGGGAGGCCAATCTTCGAAGCGGACTCCAACCTTCGCAAGGTGTTCTCAGTTGGGCGTGGCGATGTTTCACTTGTAGGGATGATCGATGGTGAAGCATCTTCGAGATACTGCGTCCAAAAGTCCTTTGCCTTCTGGTTCATGGACCCCAGTACTTTTATAAGGAATGGTTCTACTGGAGAACGGGTAACCAGCCTTCCTTCTAATAGTGCCTGGAGATCCTGGAAGAGCAAACTCAGGGACCATCCATCGTAAAGAGCGTGTGCCATGGAAAGGACCATGTATCGATGAGAGCCCATATTCGCCAATCTCAACTGAACCAGCTGCCTTAATCCTGCTCCTTCTCTGGCTTTTGCAGTTGCAGTTGCGGTTATTTGATGCAGCTCATCCAAGTTCTGAACTGTCGTAATTTCAATATCGGCGTCAAAAGATTCTGCAATGACCTGACAATATGTCATATCCAGGTCCTGATGAGCTACTTGTACAAACCCTGTCCGCAGGATAGGTGTACGCTGAATCAGTTCCTTCCAAGCGTTGATCAGTCTCGTGGTGTCAACATGATCGGACACTTGGAGTATGTCGTGATTGAAGTAGGATTCAAAATCAGACTGGATCATCCCGGCCACCAATGACTCTTGAAGATGGGTGGGTGGAAGAATAGATTCGACGCGGCCTAGGTCCGCGCCGACGCTCTCAAGATATTCGCGCAACCTAGTCTTGACCTGTAGCAGCGAAGAATCATCTGCAGAAGTTGACGGTTTAAGAGAAAGATCACTCGACTCAGCCAGAATATTGGCAATCGTCTTGTGGCGCATGATATGGGAAGGGGACAGATGGATTCCCTTCCTCCTCAGCGTAGCAGACAGCTTGATTACATCAATGCTGTCAAGACCGAGTTCCAAGATCGACACATTTTCATTAAGATCAGACGGGGCAGTATCGGCCAAGAAAGCAACTTCGTTCCGAACCATTTGAGCTTCTTGACTCCATTCAAAATTACCTGATTTGTGCGTTTGGATGCGTTCATCATTGGCGTCAGGGTTGCAGGTTTGCTCGATTTCTGGAACGGGCACCTCGCTCTCTGGTGAGCTTGCAGCCAGGTTTGCAAAGCGCTCAAAGTCATCAAGTATGCTATTCAGCACTTGTGAGGATGCAATATGTCCTTGTGCGACAAGAGTGAGTCGGAGATTACCCGAATGAGCATAGACAGCTTCAAGCGCAAGAGGGTAGTCAGGCGTTGCTGGACTATCCATGATATCAAAAAGGAGGCTGCTCTCATTGGCAGGCGTGGCTTCCTCGATCTGGAAGGTGAAGAGGTTGTCAAACAAGGCCTTGCCCTTGGAGCACCACTTCTGGATGTTTTTCAAAGGAACATGTTGGAAATCGAGAACTGATGCATTGAAGTCATGGCAGCGCCGAAGAAGTGACTGCCAACTTTCATGATGGATTGCTCGACGATAGAAAGGTACAGTGTTGAAAAGAGGGCCGATGGTGTTCTCGATCCCAGGGAGGTCGATGGCTCGCCCAGATACAACGATACCAACTGTGGGCTGCTGCTGAGTGAAGTTTTGCAAAACAGAGGTCCATAACGCCATGACAACAGCTTGAAGCGTAACATTCTGAGAAGAACGAATCGCCTCAAGACTTGCAGTCGGCATTTCCCGCTCAGCGACGGCCACAGCATCCGGTTCGCCATTTCCATGTGCCTGAATCGAAACAGGAGTCCAGCCTTCTAGGTGTTTCTCCCAGAAACCTCTGCAGTTATCATATTTTGCCAGAGGACCATAACTAAGAGTTTCAAGAAATGAAGGAGCATCAGGTGCGTCAATACCAGAATAATTCGCCGCGACCCGCCTCATCATGAGATCAAAGCTGTTACCATCATAGAGTGCATGGAAAATATGAACCGTAAGCAGTCTAGATGTCGGTGTCTCCATATAGATGAATAGCAAAGGCTGTGTGATAGAAGACTCGTTCCGCTGGATCCAATACTTCTTCTGCTCTGCAAGATATGCAGGAATCACTTCATCCGATTGTACAGTGTAGGTTTCCCATGCCAAGGTAGATTTTCGCACGGCAGCTTGTAAGAAGCCGTTCGGGGTGGGTACAAAGACAGTTCTCAGAATACTCTCTGTCAGTACCAAATCGTCCCATGCCATTTGCAACTTGCTAATGGACGTAGACTCATGGAGCTTCAACTCAAAAGTATTGAAGTAAGCGCCGGGCTCGCTACTGGTCAATGACCGTGATATGATACCTTCTTGTAACGGTGAGCATGGGGCAACATATTCGACATCAGCTGGCTCAATATTAAGAAGGCGGCAGACCATGCCACGTTGCCGATGGCCATATGCCAGGATAGACTGCTTAACCTCCCGCACAAGTTTCTCTTGTTGATTTGAGGTGTTCTTGGCCAAAGAGTTCGCAAGATCGCCAATGACGGGGTTTTTAAGTAAAAGAGCAGGGGATGCTGCTTTGAGGCCGCGTGATTTGAGGAGGGAGGAGAGTCTGAGGGCCGAGATTGAGTCCACGCCAACATCAAAGATGCTTGTCGATGACGACAGATCATGTTTGCTCATGCTGCTGAACTGCGCAATACTTTCAAGTAATTGACCAACTATCTTCCGGGCCCCCTGTGAAACAGGTGCTGTTGTGGCATGAGAAAGCTCCAAGAGCTTCTCTGGTGTAAGTTGGCTGAAAAGCCTTTTCAGATCCTTAATTTCTGCTTTGTTGTTTGAGGAAAGTGGGATGTATGGAAGTGATAGGATATATGTTGGTACCATGTAGCCTGGAAGTTTAGCACGGCAGGCCTCTTTTGCTTGCGCAGCCAGACCCTCCTGATCAATCAAAATTTCAAGGGGACCTTTTTTAGACTTCTGGTCAACGACGAATGTTACCAGAACGTCCTTGCCACTACTTCCATGGCGGGCCACAATAGTTGCGGCATCGTGAATATCGACAACATCGGTACGGATGATATGATTGATCTCGGCAATTTCAAGTCGCTGGCCGCGAAGCTTGACTTGATCGTCAGCCCGACCGAGAAAGTCAAAGCACCCGTCATGCAGCACACGGACAAGATCACCTGTCCTGTATACTCTTTCATTGAATTCTTCAAGTGTAGGGAACCGCTCTGCTGTAAGTTCGGGTCTGTTGAGATAACCCTTGCCCACTAATTTCCCTGACACGCAAAGCTCTCCAACACCACCGCGGAAGACGGGCGTATTAGTGTTTTGTTTGAACACAAATGAACCAACATTGGGGAACTGCTTTCCGATGTTGCTAGGGCGGCCATTTTTGGGTACACGCTGAAACATAGTGACACCGATAGTGGCTTCAGTAGGGCCGTATGCATTGTAGATGACAGCTTGCGGTCCCCAAACATCAAGAATCTCCTGTTTGAGCTGTTCGCCGCCTGTAATGAACACACCACGACAGAGACTAGGAACTTCATCAGGATGTGTGAGTCGCGCAAGACTTGGAGTTAGGTCAATGTGTGTAATGCCGAGCCTATTGATGGCTGCTGTCAAGTCATCCAGAATGAGGTCTTTGGGTGCAGCAACGACGGCCATTCCCACGGACCAGCTCCAATACTGTTCGAGGACAGAAACGTCAAAGTGGAGAGCAGCGAACTGAAGCCAGCGTGAGTCCTCATCCCAGTGGCCCCTGAAAAGTTCCTGGAATGCCATCATTGCCTGAACAGTATTATCGTGAGTGATCTCACAGCCCTTTGGCGTTCCTGTTGTCCCAGATGTATAGAGGCAATAACAAGTGTCCGATGGAGAGATATTGGGGCGGAAAACGACATGCTCCTCGCTCGCGTCGTTTAAAACCTGAGTCTCTATTTCCATAACCGTGGTTTTTGTTTCGAAGTCAAGATCCTTCGAGCACCTTGTTAGCAGGCAAGGTGCTTCAGAATCTTCGATGATAAACTCCTTTCTTGCCCTTGGTGCAGACGGATCAAGTGCGACAAACGAGCAACCAGCTTTTAGAATGCCCAGGATTGAGAAATATGCCTCGGGGCATTTGTCGAAGTGTATAGCAACAATGTCACCCGGAGTCACCTTATTTTGGAGCATGTTGGCAACTTTGTTACCCATGCAGTCAAGCTGATGATAGTTCCATTGTTGCTTGACACATTCATCTCCATCGAACTCTGATACAAACTCGAGAGCAATTTTTTCCGGGTGAGAAACTGCTCCCTTCTCGACAAATTGGTGTAACAGCTGAACGGGGGTGTTCAGTACTGGAGCTGATGCAGGAAGTATCGAATACAGGGACAAAGAGTTTTTCATCCCTTCATCCTCGAAACCAGCAGCATTGCAGGCGATATGTGTTAGTGAAGCGTCGAACTGCTTCATCAGCAGCTGTGCTTGTTCACGGGGAAGGATGTCGCTGTAGTACGTTATGCATAAGCGAATTTTGTCATTGTCCGTGGGTTCAATCTCCAAGGAGACTGGATATTCGACTTTGGGTTCGTCGTTGACCAGCTTCCACGGTACAAACGAAGTGTTATTATCTGGCATTTTCTGGTACGCAATGAGAGTGTCGAATATTGGGCCTGCGGGGTGGCCTAGCCATTTCTGCACTTGACTGAGCGGCGAGAATTGGTATTTGTGAAGATGCTGGTTATAGCTCATCATGTAGCTGACCAGGTCAGCATTAGACGGAACGTTGCTTGCCACAACAGGCACTGTGTTGAGGCATGGGAACGCGACATCCTTTGTCTCATCAATGGTTCTTCCAGACAGCGCAACACCAAAGACAACCGAGTCTTCTCCCAAATAAGATGCCAGTACTCGCGTCCAGGCGGCTTGGATGGCCGCTTGTATTGTGACATTTGAGGCTTGAGTCGCTGACCTGAGTTTTGTGGATGATAGTGATCCAACCATTGAGTCAGCCAGCACATGTCGTTCTTCAACTCGTAAAGGTGTCATTATTGGAAACTTGTTTACAACAGTCTTGCTGGCTTTAGCCTCCCAGAATTCCCTCTCTGTAGATTTGTCATTCAGTGCCATGCCCAGAATGGCTGATACTGCAGGCTCGATGGCGGTAGGCGGGGGTAGCTGATTGCCCTTGACTAGTTGTGACAGTTCATCAAGCATCAGGTAAAGTGCGGGAGCGTCGTAGAGAGCATGGTGAATGATGAGGCTCATGGTATTGGCTTGGGATGTTTGAGCCAGAATTACACTCCAAGGGGGGTGGTGCAGCGAAGAAAGCATCGATTTGCTGGCATCAGCCTTCATCTGGATGAGGTCGGCCTGTTCGTCTCCAACCAGTTGCACACTGTTCAGAGTCATCTCTATTGACCGTACTTCATACCTTACCATAGCAAAAGAGGATTCTGCATGTTGCACAGGGACAAAGCCGGTTCTCAGCATAGGATGTCGTTTTTGGAGCAGCTGCCAAGCCCTTTCGAGGTTCGCTACTTGGACATCTTCCATAACTACATACCTCACTGCGTTGAGGTAGTTGTCACCTCCGGACTGAATGAAGGATGCCAGCATGGCAGACTGTACAGGCGTGCATGGTAGGACTGCCTCGATTTTGGCTGATTTGGGCAGTTGATCAACAACCTCCGTGAGGACTTGTTGTGAAAATCT
This sequence comes from Fusarium sp. NRRL 25184, assembly GCA_013755755.1. Taxonomy (NCBI): domain Eukaryota; kingdom Fungi; phylum Ascomycota; class Sordariomycetes; order Hypocreales; family Nectriaceae; genus Fusarium; species Fusarium sp. NRRL 25184. The sequence goes on from JABSSZ010000747.1 coordinate 18,135, forward strand.
GTCAAGATCGTACTTCAATACATACCCAGCATCTGCTCTCGATGAATTTTCCAGTAACTTTGCGGCTATCTTAGAGCAACTTGGGCATTCAATCACATCAGAGGCCGATACGACGAAACCGCGCTGGCGGAGAACTGAAGCCACCTGCACAGCGTTGATGCTGTCGAGGCCCAACTGGAAAATGGTTGTGCGGCGTTGTATATGCTGATCGCTGACCCCTGAAAGGGTGGCCAGAACATGTCGAACTTGTAACTCAAGCTCGCTCCATTCTTCCTTTTTGTTGGAAAGTGTGACTGCTGTGTTGTCTTTTTCGGCTCGAGGTACGAGCTGGTCTATTATTGACCTGAGGGTGTCGGGAAGATCCTTCTTGTTCAATGAACTTGCATGGGGAGTTGTCAGAATAGCTCGCAATGTAAGTTTGAAAGCATCAGCCATAGCTGTGGCAACTTCCTCAGTGACAATACCCATGTCCCTATGGAGATTGACAACTAGTGAGTTCAACCCAGGGCAGGGGACGATTTCGCACACCAGGGGGATATCCATGTCTCCAGAATCTCCTTCGAGTGTCCAGACGTTCTTGTCGATGTCCTGTAATGGCTTTTGCAGCAGTAGGAGCGTATCAAATATATGCTTCCCAGTGCGATTGATGCTACGCTGGATAAGCCTCAGCGGAGTAAATTGGTACGCAATAAGCTCTATGTTCATCTTCTGAAGGTGCTTGACCAGATCAATATTACTGGATGCTTCTGGGAAGTCGACGCGCACAGGGATCGTATTGAAACAGGGTGCAACGAGTCTTTCAAGGCCTTCGATGTCAAGAGTACGGCCGCTGACAACATTTCCAAAACACACGTCTGTACGTCTATATGCGGCTGCAAGAACAGTGGCCCAGCTTGCTTGGCAAACCGAAAGGAGGGTTGATCCAAGATCTCGAATACGCAACTGTATATCGCTGAGAGGGATATCCATAGATGTGGTGCAGGTGCTCTGGTCAACTTCACTCGTAGTTGTCCGAGGGAAGATTGCAGATGGATTGTAGTTCTCAAAGTGTCGTTGCCAAAATTGTTCTGCATCGTCGGGCAAGCGAGTGGATAGTTTCAGAAACTGACTATAGGGGACCGGCGGCGGTAGTTCCTCGCCAACAGCCAATGCTTCCACCTCCTTGAGAAGTCGTTCCATTGCCACACCATCGTAAAGTGCGTGATGGCAGATGAATGACAGAAACTCAGATCCACGGTATCTTAGTAGCGCTAGAGATATCGGCGGTGTCCTTGAATCGACTGGATCAGGGAGAGACATGAGATGTTGTTCAATCGCCCTATCGAAAGACAATTCACTAACATCGAACGTCTTCCACGGTATTTCCCAGCTCTCAAGGACGATCTGAGCAATGGCACGTCGTGAATCTGTCGTTGCCGCAAAACAGGTCCGAAGAATGTCGTGTCTATACGACATGGTTTTCCAGTATGACCTCATGGCTCCAGAGCCAGTTGTCAAGCGTAGGAGCACCTTATTGTAGTAACCCCTTTGGCCACGAGAAAGCATCGCCTCCTGTAGGGGAGTGCATGGCAAGATCTCCTTAATAGTCTTTGCCTCTTTTTCAAACTCTTTTTCCATTGAGCCAACGAAGGTGGCGGGAAAAAAGCCTTCAAGACTATCGACTGGGGTTTCCTCTTGTTGCGATGCCTTTCCATCCAAATACCTCGCCAACTGCGCAACAGTTGGGTTGCGAAGAATCTCAGACACAGCAACTGGAGATCCAAGTTTTGAGCTGAGATTGCGTGCTAGATCGATGGCAGATATAGAGTCTATTCCGAGAAGAGCCAAGGGTGTCCATCTACCGAAGACATTCCTAGATACATTCGCAGACTCCACAAGGGTATCTGCGATTTTCAAATCTGACTGACTCCAGTCACCCTCGTCTTGAGTGTCCATGGACATTCTAGAGGCTTGTTCGAGATAGTCCATATTCAAGCTGTAAAAGCAGTCACAAAGTTGACGCTTATCTATCTTTCCACTCGAAGTCATGGGTATTGATGAGATCGGGATGAGGTAAGTGGGGACCATGTAGCTTGGCAAACGCGATTTCAGGTGTGCGATGAGGGACTGGTGGGTTTCGTTGTTGATTTTCAATACTTGAAAGCTAGAAGGGTCATGATTCGGAACGAAGAAGAGAGATAGTTGCTGGGGGGAAGTCTCTGCGCGTTTTACCAATACTGTAGCAGCTGAGGATGCCAGACCGCTCGAAGTCGCCATGCTGTTGATCTCACCAACTTCGATTCGCTGGCCTCTTAGTTTTACTTGATCGTCGATGCGACCAAGTATCAGCAGGGAACCGTCGGGAAGCATACGACCCATGTCTCCAGATCTATAAAGTCTTCCGTACTGGCGATGTTGAATGAACTTTTGGGATGTGAGCTCTGGCATGTTGAGGTAACCTTGAGCGACCTGGGCACCTCCAAAACAGAACTCGCCGACCCAATTAAGGGGCACTACGTCAGAACTTTCTGGGAAGAGTACCACAACAGAGGTATTTGGAAACACGTGCCCTAGGTGCTCAATATGGTCATCTTCAGTCATTTTCTTCACTGTGCAGATATTTGTGGTTTCCGATGGTCCATATCCCTGCCACAACTGGCGTCGCCATTTTTCATGGACGGACTGTGTCATGGGTTCTCCGGCAGTCACAAGAAACTCCACGCCGGGGACATTAGTAGGATTGACGATGTTGGCAACCGTTGGTGTCATGCTGAGGTGGGTGATACCAAGATCGCGTATCGAGCGCTCGAGATCCTCCAAGATTGTGTCATTTGTCCCTGAACATAAACACATACCTGCGCACCATGTATAAAATATCTCGAATACTGACACATCGAATGCTTGAGAGCACGCTTGCAGGAGGCGACCCTGTGAATTGAGACATTTAGGATATAGTGCCTCAAGATGCTCAATGTTTGCAGCAATACTATGTTGCTGGATTGCAACACCCTTTGGGGTTCCTGTCGTGCCCGACGTGTAAATCACATATGCGAGTCGAGTCCCATCAACTCCGACGTCCAAATTGTCCGTGGATATGTCATGGAGCGAGTTGGTATCGACAGTTACCGTAGAAAGTCCGGACAGAGATGGGCATTGGTCACGAGACACGTTATCAACCACGCAATGCTCAGTATTGGCCTGTTGTAGGATCTCACGAATGCGAGCAGGAGGGGTTGAAGGAAGAATCGGGAGATATCCACAGCCACACTTGATGATGCCCAGGATTGATGCGTACAACGTTGGTGACTTTTCCATCATGATAGCCACTACTTCGCCAACTCCGACACCGCTGCAATGTAGATGCCTCGCGATGCGATTTGCCACTGCATTGAGCTCTTGAAACGTCCATTTCGTCTGGAGGCCACCGTCCAAAGAGTGAGCAAAGAATAGAGCATCCGCGTCCGGATTTTGAAGCACAACTCCTTCAAAAAGTCGCGCTAAATCAGGGGTTTTCTGCGGCATGGTAGGCCGGATGTTATGAATAGAGAGGCTGCAGCTGACCTCCTTCAGTGTCGATTTGACCTTGGTGGTAGGATTCTCCAGTATGGAGATAATTAATGACTCAAGCTGATTCACCATGTGTTCTGCCGTCTTTGTTGGCACGAAGTCATCTTGGTAAGTAACTTGAAGCTCAAATCCATCTTCTCTTGGCTCAACTTCAAACACAATCGGTGTCTCCAGTCGATCCAGATGACTGGTCTCTCTCACAACGTTCTGCATCCGCTTCGAGCTGGTGAGGGATTCCTGGTATACAAAAAGCACATCGTAGAGGCTTTCGCCGGGCTGTAATGCGACCAGCTTTTTGAGCTCTGACAATGAGAGCGTACAATGTTGCATAATCGCTCTGTTACTTGAGTGGATGCTATTGAGCAGGTCGAGACATACGGATACGTTGTCTAAATCGACTCGAACAGGGAGGGAGGCAATGCATGGTCCAATTACTTGCTCAATGCCTGCTAAAGGAATCGTCCTTCCAGAAGTTACTGAACCAATCGTGATATCACGCATTCCTGTGATCCCTGACCACAGCAGAGCTAGTGAGGCCTGGAATATCACTTGAGGGCTGCAGCCAAGCTTCTGCATTCCTGTATCAACTCTAATTCGAGAGAGGGACAATCGCCTCCTGATCGATAGGCTTTGGTTTGAGTGCATCACCTTATCGCGTAGCTTGGGCAATGGCGATCGTTTCCATCCTGCGAGATGTTCCGTCCAGAATACTCGGGTGGCATCGCCAGTTTGCATGTCATGATGAAATCTGACAACCTCTCGGAATGAAGGATGCTGAGATACTTGTTGTCGCAGGAGCAGTTTGGACCAGTCAGAAAGAAGAATATCCATAGACCATCCATCATAGAGGGAATGATGCAGTTGCAAGAGAACGCGGACCCTATCCTCTACTGGACTTCGCTGGATCTGGAGTATCAAGGGAGATATGAAGTCCTGGGGTGAGGAGAGGGACAGTCGTTTTTTAAGCTGGTCAACAACGCAGATCTGTTCGGGTCGGAGTTCTCGCCGGAAAATCATAACGAAGTTGCCCTTTGCAGCTGCGAACCCCGCACGCAGAATTGCATTCTGCTGTGAAAGTTCTCTGAAAGTCTCTGATATATGATCGATGCCATAACGTAGCGGGATACTAAGCTCAAGCTCGTTGCAATAAGTTGTTGGGTTCCGTGCAGTCTCGGCTAGCATAGCTGCTTGAAGAGGCGTGCATGGTACCACGTCCTCGACTGAGCCACAAATTCGAGCTAGGGTGGCGTCTTGTCCTGCAATATCCTCAAAGTCTAACGAAAGATCTGTTGGCGGTTGTTGAGGGTTGGCTATATCGCGTTGCAGCTGCCTTCGGAAGGCAGAAAGAATTTCAGACGCGGTTTTCATTGTGAGAAGAGCAGTTGAGTCGATCCCAAACCCAGAAGTTCGAAGGGCAGAGGCTAACTTGATTGCTTTGAGGGAATCCATTCCGATTAAGGTGAGAGACGTCGACTTGTCGACTTTGAAATTCAAACTCTGAGACACAACTTCCAGAAGCTCTGATTCCATTGTGTCAACTGGTGCGGAGTCCAAGATGCTCTCTGACATGTCTGCTTTGCGTTGTTCGTACTCTGCTTTAAGCTTCTTCCGGTCAACTTTGCCACTGGGTAGTCTTGGAAAGTCTGACATCAAGACAACTTCTCCAGGAACCATGTACTGCGGTAGCCAATCTTTGCAATGCTTCAAAATAGCATATTCAGTCACTCCTTCGTCGACGGCACAGAACACTATCAGGATAGATTGCACTATCGCTGCCACGGTGCTGTGACATCCTGAGGTTCGAAGGACGGCCTGCTCTACTTCTCCCAACTCTAAACGTTGTCCCCTCAACTTCACTTGGCCATCTGATAATCGACCGAAGCATTCAAGTTTTCCATTTGGAAGTAAACGAGCTTTGTCCCCCGTGCGATAGATGCGCCCAAAGGGTGAATCAACGAAGACTGAATTTGTTTGCTCCGGTCTGTTGATGTAGCCAGCAGCTAACTGGTAGCCACCCACAGCCAACTCTCCAACCTCTCCTTGGGGAAGAATTTTAATTTCAAACTCGTGGCTATCCGACTCTGGAATCTCGATAATGAAGCACGATACTGTATCGAGGGGTACGCCAATATTGCCCGTCGAAGAATCAGACGAGAATGCAGTTTGAAGAGTACTAACATTTTGTTAGAGCTAGATGATTGCTAAGAAATGGTTGAGAATCTTACCAGTGAATTGTGGCTTCAGTTGGACCATACATTGCCCAGAGCATGCTCGGCCTTTCATCGTCCCCTCCAAATTCGTCAACTACCGGGGCGTTGAGCATTTCTCCAATTGTCAAAAGCAACTTGAGGTCTGGCGCATTTTCTCTTCGGCGCAACAGGCTTCCAGCGACTGTTGGTGTGAGTTCACAGGCATCCACTCTCATAGCCCGTAGCACACCAGGAAGGTCGTCTAACATCTCAACCCGCCGAATACTTACGAGAGTAGCACCTCGAAAGAATGGGAAGAATATTTCAAAGACAGATACATCAAACGTTGGTGCTGCAAACTGCAGAAAGCGAGAAAATGATGGGAGATGTCTATCATGGGCAATAATAGCTTGCGATGCAGCATCGTGCGAAATTCCCACGCCTTTGGGAGTTCCTGTTGATCCCGATGTATACATGACATAGGCTAGATCTTCTGGCTGAGGGACTCTATGTTTGAGCTCGACTCTTGGAGATCTAGAAGGGCCTTGATATTCTTCATTCTCATCAACGATGATTATAGTTGCACGGATATCGTTGGGTATTTCAGATGCCAGTTCTCTCGTGGTCAACACCACTGTTGCTGCGACATCGTCAAGAATGAATTTTACGCGTTCCGGCGGCGCATCAATATTGAGAGGACAGAAAGCCCCTCCGGACTTTAAAATGGCCAAGAGTGAGATGTATAGTAGAGGGGATTGATGAATGAGCACAGGAACAACAAATTGTCCTGTGGCATTGTCTGCTGCTGTTGTTATGTGGTTCGCAATAGACGCGGCAGCTTCATGAAGTTCGCTGTAGGTCAATGTAGATTTCCCACCGTTACCCATATAATCCAGGGCTACGTGTTGGCCCGACTTCTTCACCAGTTGGTGTAGGAGGTTTGGTCCAGGCAGCCTGGAAGGCCGGGCATTAAGGATGGAGAGTCCTGTCAAGTCCATAGTGCTCAAGTTACACCTCTGGTGATTGGTGGTCTGAGAGTGTGTTAGTCAGAACGATGGTGTTGCCGAGGAATCAGGGTAATGGATAGTGATAATGAGGTGGGTGGTCTCGATGGGCAAAAGGCACCGGTAACAATCAGGGCCGGCGACAATACCGGCGATGTTGAAGGTGTGCACTCGGAGTAGAAGATACGGCCCTTTTAGGGAACGCACTGGTCCGCCAAAAGCCTCATCCTGGGGCATTAATTACAGGCCAACATGCTATTAGCTAAAACTGTGTGGACTAACATCAGGCTGCTTTGGTCGCTTCACGACCATGCGGAACCAAGTCTCGGAGGATGTACACGCCAGCCGGGGTCCAAAACACGGGAGCTGCGAATTGGAATGACGGCAAAGCAAACGGACGTATGCCGTATTAGAATCGGCGTTGCAATGATTCGTCAAAGGCAAGCTCGAGGCGTGGACGGTTGTACAAAGCGGTTCACCTGGTCCAAGGGGGGCGTGCGGAAGCAGCTGTATTTCAGCCTGTCAGCGTCGAGTAATTACTCATCGGCTCATGAAGATGACAGGGACAAGTAAGATCCGGCTGTGAGTGCTCTCGGTGGGTGGGTAATAGACAGCTATTATTTGAAAGGGTGGGCTGGCAAGACAAGCCCCAGGGCAGATTAAAACCGCGGCCCATGATGATGTGGTGCAGTGAGGGTTGAAGTGCAATGGTGTGAGCCGAGATACCTGGATTGCCGTTTTGGGTACCTCTATGGTGGACCTCTGGCCGTGGCTGGCGTGGGGAGCAACACAACCTCGTTGGTCTCATGCCAAAACCGCACCAGGATATGGCGCAGCTGCGTGGGATACTGGTGCTTTTATTGAAACGGCGTGATGTCTCACAGGATGCCTGAGTTTTGACGTTAAATGAGCAGTGGAGCGAGCAGCCGCTCAGAACAGATTGCGTCACGACTCGGTTTATCTGAACTTGGTCTTCTTATTGTGATGACAAAGTTCACTTGAACACCAACAATAGACCTGTTCAACCTCCTGATTCAAAAAAGGGCACAGTCTTGTATGTAACCTCAAGCGAGGACGAATTTCCTGCCAAGGGACAATTCTCATGGGCATTGGATTACAAAATCCATTGATCCATATTGGGTAACTCGATTGATCATGACTGCGAATCAGATCGGCAAACCAGCCCCCATAAGGGAAAGGCTAGTTTCTCTTGGCACCTGAGGAGGCTCGATGTAAGGTTCAACGGGCCCCAGGGTGCCTGGCAAATGGTTACGTGATGGCTTATGGCGGTTATAAGGTAAAATAAATGGCTGCATGTGAGACGCTGCACTAGAGGAATTCTCGAAGCTAGGCATACGTAGAGATTGGGGCTGCCAAAAGCAACCCGAAGGACGGCATGCGGGTTGAGGGATTGAGGGTCGATATCGGGGTTGCTTTTGGCCATGCAGACAAGGGATCCTCGACGGGTCGACCCGAGATAAAAGGGGAGCCCCAACTTGACAAATGACTTTCGGCCCAACTAACCACTGTCTAGACGCGTTGTCTAAGTCACAGCATAGACTCATCTGGGTGAATGGCATGGGAGCTTGAACGCTTGCTGGTCCAGGTATCCGTCTTCCCGCAAGCTATCACCCACAAAGAATCTTGTAAGCCCCATGGTTACTAAGTAGACTCATGCAGGTTGAATCACAGGGCGATGAGATCAGACAGGCTCGAATCCAGTATGTGGAGGGCACTTCCAATACCCAAGGGCAATGGCGGGGAAGGGTTATACACGTGGGATGACATTGATCAAGACACCATGATAGTGAAACGATATTAGTCAACGTGGGAGGTTTCCGGTGATATTGATGTTTCCCAGTGTAAGAGGGGGGGTAGAACAAGCGAGAGGGGTTGTGAAGGGCATGGCAAGTGCATTGATCGGGTTTAAGAGAACGCTGTATGTCATTTACCTTGTCTACGAGATGAAGGTTGGGCTGGTGAGGATGAGGGAACCATCAACACAGCGTGAGTGTTCCACGCGGGGCATTAGATGAGAGTAGATGAGAGAAAGGCTGTGACGACTGGTCAGATGAAGCGATAGATGAAGTTCGGGACAACAAGGAGGAGAAAGCTGTGCCTCTGGTTCAGACGAAGCAGAGGTGAGCGAAGTTGGAATCGGAAACAGGAAAAGAGGCACTCCATGAGGGCAAACCCCAAACTGACGGGATGAGAAAACGCATATTCGATCGGCGCAGGCTCGGATTCCCGAAGGGATAGCGGGTTGGGTAAAGAGCGAAGCTAATGACGGCAGCAGCACAACGCTGAAACGAATAAAGCGGAAAAGAGCAGTGCGGACACCGAGCCGAGATCATGGAGAAATGCCAGACCCGCAAGGGGATGCAGCAAAACTTAGGAACTCTATCTTAGGTGATAAAAAGCCTTAGGTAGACTTAGCATAATTTTAGAGGATCTTAGACTAAATATTTTTAGCACCTTAATTCAATGTCAGAAGTCTTCTT
>JABSSZ010000748.1:0-17095 GCA_013755755.1 Fusarium sp. NRRL 25184
AACGGTCAAGGAAATCGCTCACTGGGAAGTCTCATACTAATTAGGTGGGGTGGTGCTAACAGAGTTTGCAGGGGTTGTTCTTGGCGAGCAAAGACTTTTGATCCCTTCCTCTGTACTGAGAGAGAATAATGGGTCGCCATGATGACTACTGTTGTGTTGCAGCTCGAAGTAGACTAATCATAGTGACGCAATCATTCGGGGCTGACGTAGATGTGTCTGAATCCCGTTTGTGAGAAGGCGCCGTGGCTTGAGATCTAGAACGTCGGTCGCTATTTTTAGAGTTTTCAATACTGAGCCACGCCGATGCTACAGCCCTATCAAGTATTGAAAGGGTGTGCTGCCAAGCCATCAGGCTGTCAACAGCAGGGTCGAGCCGCAGAAGGATTGAGCCTCAAGCAGGCTATTCCAGGACAAGCCTGGCCTAGTTAAAACTGTCTTGTCTATCGAGAATCTGGGCTAAGTAGTATGGCTAAAGCCCCTTCTCAATGTCCTCCTCGCCCTCTGATAGGCTAGGACACAGTCGCACAGGTCATATGTAGTCGGATCATGAGGTCTCCGGGCTCTAGTTGTCATATTGTTGCTAGAGATGTAAGTGACATCCTTTAGATTAAAATAATCTAGCTGTCCTTATCTGTCGACTCAAAAGTGTATATAACGGTCGTCAAGGTCCTAGCAAGAGTCCCAATTCTCACCAGCATCACTACTATCAATCACATACTTGACGAAACAAATCAACTCAACCACATCTATCTTCACTCATCAGCTTAAGCCTCTCAACAAAATGCATTTCACCACCCTGCCATCTCTGCCCTCCTCGCCTCCGCTGCCTTGGCGGCTCCCCTCAACTCAACTCCTCACGACAACCCAGACAGCAACATCTTCCCAGACTTTGACCGCTACTCGGACTGGGCCATCTGCAAGGGCAAGATCACCAAGGACCGCTTCCCCAACCTTCAGGCTCCCAATCGTGAGGGCGGCTGTGTCCGGTACTATCAGGGTATCGACATGACAGGCGTCGTCACAGAGCAACACTTCTTCTTCAAGGACGGCTTCAAGACCGCTTGCGACTGCGCCGCCAAGTGTTTAGAGGAACCCAATAAGTGCACGAACTGGGTGTGGAAGCATACCTTCATGCCGGAGGATGGTGGCAAGCGGTCGTGCACTCTGTACAGCAGTCCCAACCTGCCGACTGACGTTACGCTTAAGTACGACTTGGCGAACAGCAAAGGCTTTAATCTATTGCAGGCTGCGAATAACCCGCAGGCTGGAGCCCCTGCACCGCTGACTTTCCTGGACGCGGCTGGAACGATCCCTGACAAGTTTGGCGTGTCTGGCTTCATGGTGCAAGATCAGAACGGCAGACAGTTCTGTTAATGGGCTTGTTATTCCATGGAATTGCGTTGGCCTTCGGAATGGCTTGAAGAGGGGGTTTAGATTGGCACGATGTATCGCTTTTGATTTCAGTTGTTATCTGGATGTTTAACTGCCATTCCTTAATATTCTGTCAGTTTTTGATAAACTACCCTAAGTTAGAACAAGGGGTAGTAGGCGCGCTTTCGAAAGGGGGTTTAGGCAACATATAGGCTTCCAAGGAAAACATAGATAGTATACAACTCAAATAGAGAATCACCAGAGTCTAAAGCTGAATTTATATAGCGGTGTTATTTATTTGGTAGCATTGTAATTGAGTTGAAGTTTGGAATTAGATTGAGTGTTATGGTTAAGAAGTGGATTATATTAATAACGCGTGTTATAAGCGAACAGCGGATTTTCCACCTGACGTGTCTCATCTTATTTTAACATCATGCCGCTCAACTGCACAACATGGGATCAGATTGAAGTAAAAGGAGAATACTCCTAGCTGTTCAAGATATTTGAGAAAATGGCAATTTTCCCGTAACTCAGGTGGTAAAAAAATCCATACTTTGCTTGAATTAACACTACGCGCCAGAATGAAAGGCTTTCCGTCGCGACGCGATATCACGCCCAACTCTCGGAAACTTACTGACCGGGAAGAAGAGGCCGTTTTTGAACATGGTTTAGATCTGTATGCGTAAGGCTTCCCGTCAAAGCTTGCTGACGTGGAAGATATAGCCAAACTGCTGCTCGCAGAGCGTGCTGGAGAGAAAGCCGGCAAGCTATGGGCTAGAAACTTTAACAAACGACAACCTCTGCTTCAACCCCGTATTTATATCCTTTAGTATGACATTGATTATATCGATATTTATTAAACTTTGACGGAACCGGGCTTATCATGGGCGTTATTACCCCAATTATGGTTATGATACGCGTCGAACGGAGGAGAAAGCCGAAAAGGACCCAGCCCGGTAATCGCGAATGGGCCACGGTGATTCAGTGGGTTAATGCATAAGGCTGATGTATCCCGCCGTTTATCAGGGTCAAAGGGGCCTACCACCTTGCAAATTAGTATTGAGAGTGTAACCTCCCACTAGATTGGATCATTAAGTCTAGCGAAAACGGATAGAAAAATAATAAGACAGGCTTAGAATGGATCCAGTATTTCGATAACCATATAGCTCATCGCAAGGATGGCATGTATCGCATGTTAGTGATTGAGGGCCACTTGAGCTATCTCTCCCCCGGTTTCGACCGGTTCTATAAGGACAAGAAGATAATCGCGGTTCTATGCCTCCTCATTTATCAAATATCCTTCAGCTCCTAGTCCTCGAGTGCTTCGGCCCTCTGGGGCAGGCATACACTTATCAGGATGAGCAGCTGGTCAAGTCACACATTAACCACTGACCAAGATCGATTTCATCGTTTTTAAGGCCACGTTCTTTGCCGGGAAGGGGAAAACAAACATTAAATAAGGGGTTGGTGCATCAGGCTTAGTACCTCTGGGACCAGAAATTGTCCTGTCAAAGCTGAACATCAAGTTGCGGACGCCAGCGAGACCTTGGACTTCCCAGGCACCTCATAACCTAGCAGAAGCCGTTTCGTAATCGAAAGTGATCAAAGATCGAATTGACCAATACCAAAGTAGCTCACCGACACTGGCATACGAGGCTGTGAACCAGCTTGCGAAAGGCACATAAGCATTAGCGCACTCAGTGACCCTTCTCAACGATCAGGCCCGTTCACTGCAAAGGGTTAATAGGGCGCTTAGCAAGCGTCGGAGGGCAAGAATAACAAAACTACAACTTGGCGGAATTATTTCTGTTTAATCAGGGCAAGATATGCTATCTCAAAAAGGTATCAAGAAGAGGATCGAGAAGAAAATGGACGGGAGTGGTAGCCAACCTGGGCTGGGCAAAGCAAGTAAACGGACATAATTCCCGGACTTGGGAGGAATAGGGAGAGGTGATTCATGTAAATAATTCCGAGTAATATTTTATGATTAAAGACGATATGGTGGTGTAATTGACGTTAACAGAAATGGAGTGGTGGAAAATCCGCCGTTTGCTTATAAACCACGTTATATTTAGTTAAGTTATCAACGCTACTACCTCGTAGTCACTCGAGGAAATCATGCTACTCAAGTACGTTTTTTCCCTCTGAATTATTCCCGAATCCTTCGACTGCTGGGGGTCTCCAAGCTCCTCCTGCCAAAGCAGACCCTAAAGTCCTTACTGAGAGCCGCCTTAAGTTTCTGAATCTGGCTGTTGTAGGAGGTTAAGAAGGCAATATAGTTGATATGATATTTTCTCTGTCGGACGAGATAGCGCAGGAACCTCCTTCACTGCCGTGTACGGCGGCTGTTGGTGGCAAATGGTTAGTCTCCGGCGATGTCACTGGCGGAGTCAAAGCCCATCTCAAACCAGTCTCCAAGAGACTCGGGATCGAGGATTCGGGCCCGGATAGTAATCGCTGGGGCTGAAGCGGCCTTGTATTCAGCGTCGGATTCTGCCTCCATCCAGAGTTCAAACTAACGGGTGCATCACCATGTAACATCTGCAAGACTCCTGGCAATTTGACAGACTCAGTTATAGCCTCTCTTCCCGCTGCTCGCCCCTTTACATGCTCAGATCGTGCAACTCTAGCACTATGAAGAGCCGGGACAGGCGACAGAAGAGGTTGTATGGATGGAAGAGGCCCCGATGTCGATGACATCACCACCAGTGTATGTCCAGCCATCTGCTGTTGACCAGGTCCGGACGCTGCCCAACACCCGTCAGCAGTACCCAACAAACCGCTTCCAGGGATCGCGTTGGGTTGAATAAGGTCGTCAACACCGACTTGTATGACGCCAATGGTTTCATGCGAGCCGACGATCCTGCCGTTTGACGAGTCTGTCTTTTCAGATTCAGAGTCCAGCCAGCCCTTCTTTTGTAGATTCATGGCTGGCGCAACTGTACGTGGACTGGGGGCTGGCGTGATCCGGGATTCACCAACATCTGCGGAATCCTCCAACTTTCCCTTTACAGGACAGTCGTCTTGAGAAATCATCTCGCATGCAGTAGCAGATTCGTACGAGGTTCGCTGCTTCTGGGTGTCTGCCTCTTGAGACATGGTGTCAGTAAACTCATCGGCATGGACAAATAGGACCTTTGATATTACAGGAGGACATACCGTTGGTAATTCCTAACTTAACTCGCTTAGCCTCTGTGCCTGATTGTGCGCCCAGCTGACCATTTAAGAATTTCTGAACCGTTTTTGAGTGAGGGATAAGAAACGAGTGAACTCCAGGGTCGTATTTATGCAGTTCTTCGATGTGCACCCAATCGGTTCTGCATTTTGCTGGAAACTCCGGTCCTTCAAAATACATGATTGCAACTTGCCGCTCAGCTATTACAGGTTCAGTCTGGTTGTGGCTTTGCCGCCATCGAAATTCATCTGTTTCGCACATGTGCTCCCAGCACTCTGCCACTTCCTTCGTCAAGTCGAAGCTCGCGATAGTGGCGGCAACGCCAGCCTCGTCGAAGTTGTTTGGGAGGACGAGGGCAGCTAGCCATTGCTTCAACTTCTTCCGAAATACGAGGCATACCTGCCCACAGGCTGGTTCAACACCCTCCATGGCAGACTTTCTTTGTCGTTTTCGACCATTATCACAGTGTCTGACCTTGTCAAGCCGACTTTGATTCTCTAGAGTCTGTTTTTTCATAGTTTTATCTGGCCTTCCACGGGTCTGTACTCCACTAGAATGGCGGCGTTTCCGTTTACTAGGTATGGAATCCAGACACTGTGCCTCGTCATGCTGTATATGTCAACAGAATTCTAAAGTCAAACACAGGGCACAGAATACTCACCACGCAGACGTAAATGACGCTCTGCTCCAAGTCTGTTTGCGTATCCATCTTGAACACCGAGTTGCATCTCTCAGGGTTGTCCGATGAACTGGTAATCTGACCTTGGTTGGATTTTGGATTGGCGACCTTAGGGATAGGTTTCAATGTCTTGCATGGCCCAATTACCGTGTTTAGCTTGTCACAGAGCTGCTTCATAGCGGCATCGATAGTTTCCTTATAGAGTTCCTGTTGCTGTCCTATCGTCCTATCGTGGTTCAGTTGCAGTCCCCTTAGCCGGTCAGAGTGTTCGGTAAGTTGTTTCTGAAGTGCTAACTGGATGGAAGGTTTAGTACAAGTGGACAGACCGTCGAACACCTCGTCGACATTCACTCTCGCAGCCGCCACCTGCTCCTGATACGCCTCATGCGGGGATTTAAGTGATCCGAAGTCTATACACCACGCCTCAATCAGCTCGATGGCCCGCTCAAGTATGTGTCGAGAGTCCGGGGTTGGCATTGTGATTGCCGGGAAAGTAGGGCTCCTTTGTAACGCTCACTGCAGAATCCTCCCAGGGAGACATAAATTTTTGGCTGATGCCGCAACTAACACGCAGGACGGTACCGCGAGAAAACCCGTTACCAGAGGCCAACCAGCCTTTCTGAGGTGCTAGAGAGTGGTGATTCCACGTCTCGTGAAAAGTGAGTTGACGCCTAGATGAGTGGCGAGAAGATTGAACGCGTTGATTGGTCGGGCGACTGAAAGGGAGAGATTAGTCATTTTCTTCATGCAAATTATTTGTGGGTCAGGGGCCCACTCGCCATTTTCCGTTTAAGTCCGTAATGTATGTAATAAGCAAGTCGAATAGATAAGGGCGTCGGAAAAAATAAGATGTTCTCTGTAAAATATAGAATAATAATACCACATAACATTTAATTATTTAATAGAGCGCTGTACTATTGCTCAAATTTGTTAACAACTATCTGGCATGCCCTCCTTGGCTACCCTATGGCAAATTACCCTAAGTCTGTTGTGACGTCATGGTGATGATATTAACACGACCTATGTTGGGTGCCAGTAGGCGCCCGATGACACAGAAGTCTCCGAGAATCGACTTAGTGGTGTACTCTTGAATATTCTCAGACTGAGTGATGTCCTGCGTTAGTAATAGAATATTAGCATTCATGTAGTCCCCAATCTAAGCCTAATCTATCACGTCATGTATCTCTTTGAGCGGTGCAAGACTCCAAGGCGGTCACGACAGGGGTCTAGAGCGAATCAAAATTAGCGCAACAATCGGTACCTCCACCCACACCTAAAATAGCGTGTGATAGAAGTACCAGCAGTTTTCATTGTTACAAATCGCTACATTACATACTTTGCAGCCGTACCTGCTCTTCCGAATTTGGTTATTTCCTGATACCGGCTGTAAATAACCTCCTTTTATCTTCCTTCCTTTTTTTTTTTTTGAAAGGTCGGGGCTGACCCTGCCGGAAGCCCTTGCAAGCTAGGCAGGGGGAATTTGATCCTCTGTTGACGTGATTGATATCTCTTTGTAGGTGTTTTTGCCGTGCTTCTATATCTTCGATGTCTTCTTCTAACCCTGTGCAGCCTCTCTTCCTGGTATGACTTTCTGAAGCATATCTGTTGAAAATAGCGTTATAGATGCACTCCTTCCAGTCTTTTAATGTTACATAAGGCTTACAATGAGGCTGTTGTGTGCGAAGCTGCAAAATGAAGCTATTCGCAAGTGCGACTTCAAGAAGGAAAGACCAAAGCAGCGCCTGCCAAGGACCGCGGCGGAAGCGATGTTCATACGTTGTATATGACCGTATCTGATCGCCGCGGTCAACGTGATTCATTTCATCGTTATATGCAGCGGCAATAGTAGGAATAGGGATCATCTTGAAGCTATCTCCGTTGAAGACCTGCTGCTTGTGGGCTTCAAAAGCAAGCTCGTCCTACGCAATGACCAGGATCCGTCAATGAGGATCGTACTTATCCCAGAAGGAGATATTCATTTCCAAAGGCTCAGCGGCCATGTGACTGTTAATGCAGCCTACGGAACCGCCGATCGTGTGCAAGCCTACCGGATTGACGATGTTCTTGGCCGCCTCACTGCCGATACAAAGCTCGAAAGCAAGCTTTATCTCGCCTACATTCACGCTCTCACTTCATTTTGCCTTCCAGATCCTTTTCTTAGACGAACAGGAACGGAGGAGGCTCTCCACATCTTGGGCTCAGCATCAGTTCGAGCACCTTGCCCTCTAACCCAGACCGCTCATGACAGGTTGAACCTAATCGCTGTTCTCGCACCAAAACGTACTTTCTACCCAGCCTATGAGAAAGTGATGCAAAGGATCGATTGGTCCTCTAATCTGGGGTTTCTCGCCCAAGACGATCGTCTTTATGCAGCTACCAAGGAGATTCTGGGCCGATGTAGTAGAATTGGATTCCTATATCCCCACCACAACATCGAGCAAAGCGAAATTATCCATAACACAATAGGCCTCGTCGAGCGGGCAATCCTTAGAAATTCTCGCCAATGTGTGTCGGGGTTCGGGGCCGAGGACTTCACTGTTCGGCACGATGTCGCATATCAGGCAAGAGAGCGGGATGATTCAGGTCGCGCAGAGCGTGCCACTGAAATGGCATTCCGGGTCTATAATAAACTTCCAACTCTCTCGGAATCTGTTTCTGGAGATTTTGTCCACCATTTGTACACCCTCCTTAGCCACGAAAGTACAACATCCGACAGGACAGTTCCACCAAGAGAGGACATGTTGTATGACTCCAATTGGCTCAAGAATCCAACGAGTTTTCTCTCATCCTACTGGTGTCGGCTGCATCACGCTTTTCAGCACAATCATATCTGGCTCAATAAGTTCGAACTGATGGTCTGGATAGCGACGGTTGCGTACTCTGCCGAATCTGACAACCAGGTCACTCAGGCACTCTTGCTTCTCGCCCTGTCCACGTCAGTATCCACCATTCCCTTACCGCCCGACGGCGAGTACAATCTATCACTCGGTTACAACATGAAAGCGACCGAGCTCGAAAATATTGGCAGAATAGCTGCTCTCCGCTACGAACAAACTCCAGCGGCACGCCTGGAGCCTCGCTTAGGCGAGTCATGGCAACAGACCTGGAATCGACGCCATCGGGAATACCAGTCTGAGACAAATAAAGCGGCTGAACTTTTCAAGGAAAAGCTTGCTCGACAGTGGCCTTGTAGACGTCCCTGAGCATCTTCGGACGGACGTGTAACTGCATACATCAATGTGTCAACGGCAATGGCGTCTGTAGTGAAACAATGGACAAAGTGGTATAGCAACCGGCAGTTCGCGGCATATCTTACGAAGTTAGGTAAAGGTCTGGGAGAGGTACCTGTGGATGGTATCATCACCGATCTTCCTTCTGCATTCCCAGACTTTCAGCCAACCAGTCGGCCCCCCGGATTTGTCTCAATTGATGATCTCTTCCATCACGTCCCTCCATCTCCAACGTTAGGTCCAGACTCCTTGCTGGAGGGCCTTCATCAAGCAACATGGACCAATCCAGGTGCAACTGCAAGACTGCCTGCTGTTCTTGACTTTCTGGATCGCAAGGCCAAGTTGGACTACGAGCGCCATTACCTGCGAGAGCTGCGGCAAAGCCTTGCTAGCCTGAAAGGTCATGCTGGGCATGAGTTGAACATGGATCGAGTCCCAATGTGTGCGGATCTCTTTCAGAAACATCTGAAGCGATGCAAGAGACGTGTCAAGTCGATATACGGGTCGCTATTAGACGCCGTAAATCAGGATCTTGAAGACCTTCCGGAAGCTATCCAACGTATAGTTGAAGATACAGGTTTCAGACCTCGGATTTCGCCCATCTTCTTCTTGCAACAACTGAGAAGCTCGCGATGGTCTCAGCTTCCAAGTGCTTGGCAAGATGCTATTATCGAATATGGACAGGTGATTACTGCCCTTCAACAAGCTAAGCGTTTGATACGATTCCAGAATGACCCCGTGGATCTCCTTCGTGAGCTTGAGAGTAGTGGCCACAAAAACTGGAACCCTCGCGAACATCCAGAATGGTTGCTGCTAGAATGTGAGAGTGAGATCCTAATCCGGGACGTGCAGCAACAGATTGCTCAAAAGATGATACAGCCGCCAGACAATAAGAACTCCGTGATGCAGTTGAATATGGGAGAAGGAAAATCTTCTGTCATCGTTCCCAGCGTTGCAGCTGCTCTTGGAGATGGCTCAAAACTGATTCGCGTCATCGTGTCTAAGCCACAAGCTAAGCAGCTGCACCAGATGTTGACCTCCAAGTTATCTGGTCTGCTTGATCGCCCAGTCTATCAGTTGCCATTCTCTAGGGATATTCGCATGAATGAGTCTCGAGCAGAGGCCATTCACCAACTTATAAGCGAATGCATGCAAGAGGGAGGCGTCCTACTCGTTCATCCAGAGCACCTATTGTCTTTTCAGTTGATGGAGCTGGAATGCTAACTCGACAACAAATCTAGCGTTGCCGAGAAGATGATAGAGGTCCGGAAATTCTTCGATACTTCCTCCAGAGATGTGGTGGATGAGAGTGATGAGAACTTTAGTGTCAAGTTCGAACTTATATACACTGTTGGACAACAGCGACCAATCGACCATAGTCCAGACCGATGGAGAGTCATACAAGAAATTCTCGGCTTGGTTGCACGATTCTCTGCCGAAGTAAAGCGAGATTTACCGCAATCGCTGGATTATGACGATCGACGCGATGGCCGAGTTCCCAAGGTCCGGATTCTTCGTCCTGATGCAGAAAAGGCAATTTTCGACCGCGTGACAACTTTCATTTGCGAGACAGGAATGGATGGTTTCCCTATCGCACATCAGCACCCAACCGTCAGGAACGCAGTTCGTCGTTACCTTACTCAGTGGGACATCTCAGGTAAGGAGATCGAGGCGGTCGAGAAGAGTCCCTTCTGGCACGAGAGCACCATCAACCACATCCTGCTTCTTCGAGGACTCTTCGCGTCTGGAACACTTTCTTTTGTATTTGCCCAGAAACGGTGGAGGGTTAGCTATGGTCTCGATCCAAACAGGGAGAAAACGACCAAGCTTGCAGTACCCTTCAGGGCCAAGGATAACCCGACTCCTCGATCAGAGTTTAGCCATCCTGACGTTGTGATCGTTCTTACTTGTCTGACATACTATTATGGTGGGCTAGATGATGAGGCTCTTTTTACTGCTTTTGATCTACTCATTCGATCAGACAATGCAGACTTGGAATACCAGGAGTGGGTGAAGGCGAGCCCAACAATACCAGATGCCTTCAAACACATCCAAGGGATAAATCTCAAGGATCACGTCCAGTGCGTATCTGAGGTTTTTCCTTGCATCAAATACTCCAAAGCAGCCATCGACTACTACCTCTGCCGAATGGTATTTGCGAAGGAGTCCAGAGAGTTCCCTCACAAATTGTCTGCCTCTGGCTGGGATCTGGGCAAGCAGAAGCAGAATCCGACAACAGGCTTTAGCGGTACCAATGACTCTCGGTATGTCCTTCCATTGGACATGAAGCAGCTTGATATTCCTGAACAGAAACACACCAATGCATTGGTGCTTGAGTATCTACTACAGCCTGAGAACGCCATTGCACTGGTGAGACCCGAGGTGAGAGGGGCGGCACTCGACAGCAGGTCTCTCCTAGACATGGTCATAAATATGGACCCAAATACGCGCGTTATCCTTGATGTTGGTGCCCAAGTCATCGAGTTTACCAACTTGGAGTTTTCCAAAGAATGGCTCAAGTGCTATAAAGATGAAGAACACACACAGGCTGTCATATTCTTCAATGACTCTGATGAGATTATGGTACTCGATCGATCAGGAAAGGTTGAAGAACTTCAGACTTCGCCTTTCGCGGATCAGCTGGATCAGTGTCTCATCTTCCTCGACGAAGCCCATACAAGAGGCACAGATCTGAGGCTCCCCGCCAACTACCGAGCTGCGGTTACCTTGGGTGCAAATTTAACGAAGGATAGACTGGTACAAGGTACGTTTCATCCTGTTCACCAAGCTACGGTTTTCTTTTTTCTTTTTTTTTTTTCTGGTTCTAAGGTTCCTCACAGCATGCATGAGGATGCGAAAGCTTGGAAAAGGGCAGACTGTGATTTTCTGCATTCCAAGAGAGATTGAGCAAAAGATCCTACAGCTACTGGGCCAGGAATCATCAGGATCCTATAACATTACAGTAGCCGATGTTCTTTGTTGGGCCATCAAGGAAACTTGCCAGAACATGCGGCGAGAACTGCCATTATGGTTCATTCAAGGAATTCGTTTCTGTCAGCAACGTAACTTGTGGGATGAGATGGAGGCTTGCAGTGACTGTAAGAGCAGATCTGGGTGCGCTGGACAGTTCAAGGAAGATGAAGCGCAGTCTCTTGTTCAACGGTACCATCCACAACAAGCCCACCCTAACATTTATTCATTTCTCGACCGCATTGAGCCCTGCACTGCTGCGGAGTTTCGAAAACGTTGCCAAGAATTCGGCCTGACAGAACTGCGTACCTCGTCACTATAGGAGGAGCAGGAGCGGGAACTCTTACCCGAGACCGAACACGAAAGACAAGTGGAGAGGCCGCTCCCAGCAGAGCCAGAGATACACCATTTACATGAAGACGTGCGCAGCTTTGTCCTCAATGGCGTGTTTTCACAGTCCTCGAGCGCATTCAAGCCCGCCTTTATGGCTCTCGAACACACTTCGGCAGCAAAGAATTTCGATGTAAGCAAGTTCCGGAACCATGTCTGGGCGACACAGGACTTCGCAAGGACTGTCAAGGGATCTTTTGAATCAAACAACTACGCTGACTCGTTCCAACGGTCCGTGCAATGGGTATTGACAAACGAGAGAGAGATTGCTAATAACCGCCTTCTGGTTATCAGCCCGTACGAGGCCCAATATCTTCTACCGGATATCGAGATGTCTCGGCATGTCACCCTGCGGCTCTACTCCTCCAGGGTGAATCTTGGGTTTGAGTCACTTGATCATCTCAACCTCTTCACTATTCCCCAAAAAAACCATGACAATATCCCGCGAGGCCTTATCACGCAACTCAATGTTTTTGCTGGGCAACTTTATTTATCATCTTACAGCGATTATGTCCAAGTGTGTGATTCCCTAGGCCTTGCGTGGAAGGCCCCCGATGAATCCATTGCGCTTGGGCCAGACGGATTTATTCCACCAAACTCAACAGGAAATAGCTTCAGCAACAAGTCAGGGCTCTCGAGGAGTCCTGTAGGGTTTTTAAAAGTTCTCATGTCGATAATAAGACAGGAGTGCGAGCTGATTGGGAGGACGCAAATGGGCAGAATCTTGGAAGGAGTCAGGCTGCACGAGGAAGAATGGATAGAGACCCAAAACTAGATTCGATATTCGTAAAGATTCTTCGCAGAGAACATATAGGAAGCTAACTAAGGTCTGGGAAGGTCAATCAGCGTTGCCTCGTTTCTGCTTGCAAGAGATGCTATGCGTCAGTTATCAACCAGACAGCCGTTTTTGCGATAGACGTCGCGATACTTAGCTGGCGTTGCCGATCTCAAGCCAGAGGGCCATGGCGATAGGGTTGGGTCGGTGGCCTTCTCACCCGATGGCCAGCGTGTCGCATCGTGGTCAGACGATAAGACGGTCAAGATATGGGATGCATGGACCGGACCAACTTAGGCCAAGATAACGCGCCAATAGCTATCCACTTTCAACCACGCTAAATGCAATTAGCCAAGTTTCAAACCTATTTCAATACTGTAAGACTGAGTTCCTATGGCTGAAGGTTAAAAAGGGCTGTGCGCTGGTGATTATTACTTGATGCATTGTCTCAAAACACATTTTCTTGACTTTGTATGAGGTCGACTTGAATCCATTGGGGGCAATGGATTCAGGTGCCTGTTTTCATTTGCGTAGTTCTATTTTGTATGGGTTTTCCATTGGATTTAGGCCCGTTCCTGCCGTTAATACTTGAGTAGGCAAAGTGGAAGTAGAATAATGGATAGGGCACGGACCATCAAATCCTGTATCAGGACATGCCGGTGTGGCATTGTACAACCGACCCGATTCATATGTGTACGTCTGCAGTAACCTCCGAACTGTGCTCTCCAAACCGTGGCAATACCCTACCGTCATGTCTTTGGACTTCGCATCCGGTGCAATACCAGGGCGTCGGGTTTTATGGTCACGAACCCATTCCCACGGGATACGTCTGTTGTCTTCTGGCGGAGAAAAATATGGCGCCCAAAACTGAATCTTGAAGAGCATCGGCTTCCCCCAATACCAAGACTTATCGTGCTTATAGGTAACAACCTCAGTATTTTGACTGCTATTGAGAGTGACCATGATAAAATCTCCAACTACGTGACGGAAACGGCGATCGAATGACCCCACGTATTGCTGGACCGCTCTCCAAGACTCCTTGAATGCTCGATAAAGCCGGAGGAAGTAGAGATGATTCCACGATGGCGTTTTGTCTCGGTGGAAAAGATGATGGAATACGAAAGATGACCAGCCGTCATGAGGCGGTACGTACGCTCGTGTAGTCATCCAGTAGGGCAATTCCTGCGGTAACTTGTTCGGGTCGGCGTCGACGCAGACTTCAGCTGCTCCAAAAGCCTTGACGCCGGTCTATTTATTGAAACGCGCCTTGTTTTTGCTACCCTACACCATTCATCTTGGTACTAATCTATCTTCACATTTGAGCGACGTAATCGCCCTGGGCCTTTTCTAAGTCTTTCGCTGACTTATCTTTGCAAGAATAGAGACTGCGCCTAACAGCGGCAAGTTCGCGGTGTTCATCATCAATATAAGCCTAATCGCTGTATTATCAGTTATGAGTAAAAGACGCGGTGATCGAAAGGGATTAGGATTGAAATTAAGTTTGGTAATTCTAGTTGTCTGTGATTGGCTCTTAGCTACGCGCAATGGATTCAGCATGGGCGGCACGGACTACCATGCCGCGAAACGGGGCCCGTTTCGCGTTTTTGTAAACACGACCTAGATAGTAACACCGTTACGAGTTTGAGGAGCCCGTGTCGAATTAAATAGTTTTAATTGGCCTAAAACTCGTAACGGGCCCCGTTACCGACTAGTATATTAGAGTAGAACGACTTGTCAAGCTGTAACTCCATAGATGGGATTTTCAATAAAGTTAGCATAGTTACCACAGTCTAACGCGAGATGAAAACGGGCCCTGTTTCGCGTTCGCTACTGAGTGTTAATAATAATGGGGCTCGTTTTTCATATAGGATGATCCCTATCAGGATTGGGATATATGATTGGGCTAAAACGCAAACCGGGCCCACTTGACTGACTAATATCCCATCGCTAAATGCATGCATATATTTACACCGCTTTAGAATCGGTCTCAATCTCTCGCTCGTTTGAACTTCAACACTTGCACCAAAAGCATTATGTCCTCCTTCCTTGACCTACCGTCCGAATTAATGAAGGCGATATTGGTAGAAGCCTCAGAGGGTTCAGAGGAATGCGAGGTTATATCAAGACATATCCTCTCTCTTCGACAAACCTGTAAAAGGCTTTGCGAAATTTCTACCCCTTTTATCTTCAAGACGCGTCACATTATGGTGGAGAAAGCAAGCATCGACAACTTCTACGAAATATCTAAGAGTCCTCACCTTGTGAAGCATGTTAAGGATATACGCTTCCATACACTTCATCTTCTTCCCATCGAGGAATTACGGAGAACAACGCTTTCCTTCCTCCTGGAGGAAACAAACCCTGACGCCACGACATCTGCTTCTCCCAATATGTCACTCGATTCTAGCGAGTCTGGGACGAGCGAGAGAGACTGGATTTCAGCATCGGAATGCAAGGGACATAAACAATACTACGAAGAGCAGCAAAGCCTTATGACAGGCGCATGGATGGGCATTAGATTGTATGAGGTTATGTCAAAAATCAAAAGTCGTACGAAACTATCTTTCGATGCCGATGACCCTCCTTGGAGCACGCCTCGTCTTAAACAGAGTTTTGGACGTCTGATACAAAGGTCTCTGGCAAAAACAAACGGAAGCACGAAGTTCATATTTGGTCTTATTCAAACCGTTCTCAATGCAGCGGGGACCAGTGGATTACAAATAGAGGATCTTGACATTTCTATTGGCCTCGGGATAGACGACGGCCTTTGCATTACCCTGGACCAATTTCCTCTTCTACAATGCCGGCTCTTGAGTCTCAGTCGTCTTCACCTCGTTATTGAACCTGCATTCGAGACGAATCGACTCCAGAAATTCCTCGATTCTTTCCCAAACTTGATAGAATTCGACCTTGAAGTGTATAGCGACCTATCTGTCAAGGAGACAACAGGTGCTCTTCGCGATCTTCACATCCCGAAACTGCAGAAGCTGACTCTCAGTATGGTAAGCTGCACAGCAGAAGAGCTTAAGGCTCTTATTATTGCCCACCACGAAACACTTCGAGATATCACTTTGAATTGCATTCACCTGCCTAGCTATAATTCTTGGCGGAATATTTTCCAACTTATAGTTGAGAAACTAGACCTCATTGATTTCTATATGGGGGAATGTGGAACAGGTGACGACGACGACGAATGGCTGGACTTTGAAAACGTGCAGGAGCTCATGCAAATTGTAGATAGCACGGAGCAGTAGAGATTGTGCCGGAAGCTGTATTGGGTGCTTACGGCAGTCTGCAAGTATCTCATTTCGATTCTTTTCGATCAAATGTAGCATTGGTTGGCCTTGTAACCACGTAGTGAACCCCCTGTCCTCCTCTTGCTGATTGGCAGTTCCCCTACCCTTTTCACTGTGATCCTCTGCTTATCTCCCTGCGAGCTCTTATAGGTCGGCCAAGTCCGTAAAGGCCGCGTGATTCCAGATAGCATTCAGGAACTGCAACTGCTTTCTATTCAGGGCTAGGCCCGTAACCTGCAGGCGCTTATCATGAGGCAGCCGATAAATGCGTAAGGTCATCGCCAGACACCGTTGGAGCAAGATCCGATACTTGGTTGACGATGTTGGTTGTACAAGAGTGAAAAGCTTGTTGTAGATTGATGAAGCCTGCGTACTTCGGAGCCAGCAGAGCATGTGTCGGCTTGTCCTCGTCGCTGTCTCCTCGCGACGGCTCATCATCACGTCTACCAGACGAACGAGGCAGGCAATCCTATCCTCATCCTCACCCGGGCTAACGAGGTCTTCATCAAGGCCGCATTGTTGGCCGAGTCCGATGTAATAATCCCGTCCGCCTGGAGATGTAAAGATCAAGAGACTCCATTGTGTCCTGTCGTCGTTCAACTCACACTTGTAAGTGCGTGATGCGTACATACGCATGGATAGGAATTGAAGTCTTGAGTCAGGGTCTTTTCAGCGTTGGCTTACAACCGATCACGCGATGCGGGTGCGCGTTTGACTCGCGCAATTTAGAGTTTTGAACTCTACGTGCAACTACTAGTTGTATTTACTTTGAGAATTTTAATTGGGGGAAGGAATAATCCCTGCAAGCGATAAACTCTAAATACATTGGTTGGGTAGACTGCGAAGAGAATACAGGAATAGGGGGCCATGCGCCGTCCAGCGGGAGTCTCGATGAAGTTGCCTGGTGATAGCGGTTATGTGTTAGTCACAAGCTTACTATTACGCCCTACCTACCCTATAGCGCCCCCCTTTCTGTCCCAGCACCAATCTTAACAGGTCACAACCTTCTTTTGTCATCTTACTTTCTTGGCATGCAGATGTTAAGAAAGTAGCCCTGATTACACCAATCTTCTTAACAAGTGCACCACAACAACCACAACCCTGCGCTTCGCGCAGCCCACGGCGGCGGCGATGGCATCCGCCACCTCCTGCCCGCCTATTGTCCCGGACCCTTTTGACCTGGGAATCCATACTCCTGCCAATCTCAAT
>JABSSZ010000749.1:0-10733 GCA_013755755.1 Fusarium sp. NRRL 25184
GAGAAAAAGGAAAGAGTGTCTCAACCAAAACACCTTGGGAAGCCGAGGAACCTAACAAGTCTCTTGAACATGTGAGCGTGTCGTTCTTCTATCGTATACATATCTCATCAGAATCAACCGCGTTGAAGCACCATGGCACCTCCATCGGTCCCAGCCGAAGTCAAGAAACAGCGAGAGCGAGATCGTGGCAGAAAACGACGTCAACAGTCGCGTTGCCAGGGCCAGACCGAGCGACTTCAAGAAGCTGACAGCCACGAAACTGTCCGGCTGGTGAGTCAGGTCCATCACATGGAGGCTGGTGCTACTGATTCATACCTGGGCATTTGAGTTAACTCATGAGTTTCGACCCCCCCTAACTCAATCATATGAGTTTCGATCTGATCATGACTCACTCATGAGTTAAACTCGGACTCATGAGTCAGCTCATATAATTTCATCATGTGACACCGCCCACTTCCTCGATGCATCGTTAGTCGTGAGAACGTACTCTAATGAACTTATTGAGTAAAATTGTGAACCGTCAAAAATCACCACGCTACTCTGTGTCACTAATTTCTGTATCTACGTTGCCATTAACACCGTCCGGGTCGCACACTAGTCCCAGTCCATCGTCCCGACTCGCTACAATATGCCCATTCCGCATCCAGTTGCCGAGACACTCAACTTCTTCTATTCGCTCGCACGTTATCGACAGCCGGTCCCATGACGCAGTCCTACGCGCGCCTGAGAAGGTCCTTTCAGGCTCTGCTGACTGAGGGTTTATCGAGAGTATATCGATGGCCATACGGCTAAGGCGTGGAAATTGCCGTCGTTGTTCAGTGCGACACCACCACTCTAGAGGTTCGCAATCAATCTTGATAGCTGGAGCATTGATAAATGCCTCTAGGTTATCACTATCTGTTGACACAGCCGTCTCAACCTCCATCTCCTGCAGCAAAAGCTGTAGCTGCGAAAGCGGCTTCCCTGGCGCGACTGGGGTATCTTCTGGAGTAGTTACAATGTCTCCATCTATATCATTGACGCTGTTGTTGATATTGTATTCCCCCTCCCATACCTGTCGGACACCCGCAATCGCTGGATTGATCCATGCACTCTTCCAGTTCTTATCCAAGTATGCTTTCCGACAGCGTGGATCAAGAAGAAGAGCGGCGACGTAAACGGGAGCCTCTTCAGACATGGTGTAGTATTTATTGAGTACAAACCATCTCATTTCGATAGAATGAAGCATGTGACTATCATGGAATTCCGGGGTCGAGTAGTGTATCTAACAAATCAGCGACTATCATGTCTTGAACAGAGGTAGACATCAGGTACCTTCGCTTTCTCAAAGTGGCTGAGAAGACCATCCATCAGCCGCAGTGTACTGCAAATGCTCGCTTTATCGCCTTCCCTTATCAGCGTTGCCTCAGTAAAAGGCTGGAGAAAAGCATGGGTTTTCGATAGTATATCCCAGTCAGCGCCCGTTAGAAGATTAGTGAGGCCAATGTCCTTGTCATGGTCTACCATAAACTGGACGATCTGTACCTTCTTATCGAGGGCAACACTGATGATTTTTTACCATGAGGACCATCGCGTTGTGTTGTCGATGCCGAGATTGCGATTCACAGCTTCGCGCCAGTCATCGCTGTGAATCGGGGAGTTATGAAGCCAGACTGCAAGATGGTGGAGCTTCCGGAGAGCACCAATACCTTCCCACCCACTAAATTCTACTCTGCGAGTATTTCTGTCTCTTTGCTGTCTCCCATGGCTCTCCAGTGTTTGATCCACCGGAATATCTGATGCAGGAGGCGCACTCTCACCGAGGGCAGCAGAGAAAGTCTCGACAGATTGTGCACCAGCGACATCGCCGGCGGCATGAAGAGCAGCTTGTAGAGCTTCTTTCGAGCGCGCGAGAAGGAAAGCTTGAAGGGAAAGGTTAATAATATGGCCGAAACAGCGGATACGGCGGCGGACAGGGTCGAAGATAATCTAGTCGGAACTTAGCTGGGACAGGAGAAAAGTCACCGCATAGCCTTTCACTTACCGGTACTTCTCGCTCATTAAAAAGCTTTTCTGATAACGCTTCTAGGCAAGTATTGTTGGAGGTTGCATTATCTCCGGTATGATATCCCACGCGTCGAATCCTAAAGCGCTTCAGGACATCAGCAATCAGACCGGCCTGAGACTTACCCGAGTGGTCTTTTGGACATTCTAGCAGCCCTAGGAGCGCCTTTCGGAGCCTGTAGTCCTTATCGACCCATTGTCCACATACTGCTAGCATACCATGCCGATGTGGCGATGTCCAGAGGTCAGATGAGATGTGAAAATCGAAACGGCAGACTGAAGGGATTGGGCCAAATGATCGGCGTATAACTCATAGTTCGCTGAAATATAGCGCATTACTGTACGTCGGGAAGTGATTAGGTTATCCTCGATAGCAGGATTGCATGCTAGGGCCAGGTCCTTTAGCTCATACCACTCAACCATCGAAAAGGCCACCCTGCGACGCGTAACAAGGCCGATGATAGCGTCGATATAAGCCTGCCGATTGAAGGCATTCTGCAATGCTGCCGCGGATGGCGTGGTGGATGAGGTGATATACGTGTCGAGAGATTGCTGAGATCGATTCTGTCGGCTGGAGAGCCCGATCAGATACGGGTGGTGATTTCTTATGTGACGCCGCGCATTGCCCTTATAGCCATCCTTCCATGGCCTCGCCTTGCAGTACAAGTAAATATATAAAGCGCGAGGCTTTGCCTTCTCTCTGGTGAAAAATCTCTCAACATCGATGAAGTCGGGGTCAGAAGAGGGTGTGCTGGGCACAGAAGATGGTTCCGATACCATAGCGATGGCTTAATGGTATAGGTAATGAATTCAAGAGAGAGAAAGTCTGTTGGTCGTCGCCATTGTGGCTGCGGGACTTGTATTGAAGCTTCTGAACAAAATGAGTATGAGCCATTGGCCGCTTTTCAACAAAGTAAATTTGTGACAAGCTAACTTAACTTAGACTAGATCAGAGGATGAAATAGTAGGGATGCCGGCGTGAGTTTCATGAGTTAACTCATGAGTCAGCGGCGATAACTCAGACTCAACTCATATAAGTTTTGTGAGTTTGAGTTATGAGTTAACTCATGAGTTAAGGTTTGAGTTAACTCAAATGCCCAGGTATGCTTGCAGACAGGAACCCGATATGTCTCGAGATAGACAAAAGGCTCCATATCATTGGCGTAATTGGGATTCTGTTATATAATCTCGCAAGTTTGTTCAAGTAGGACGTGTTTGCTTGGATACACTCACTTCGCGTCGTCGCGCTTCTTACATATCACGTCTACGAGGTTATGACTGGTTGTGATGAAAAAGAACTCTACCCCTGTCGGTTAAAGGAACTCTACCCCCTGTAGAGTGGGGAATTTAAAAGAACTCTACTAGAGTTCCTATTGTTATTGACTACTAGGCTCTAGTTGATGGATCGAAATCGAAATCGAATCGATCAAATCGATTGGTCGATCGATTTCGAAGCATGGCTATTCGTATAGCAACCCCAGCTTTCTACGATCCAAACAGGGAGAAACTGCTGGAATAGCAGCAGTGGCTCTGGGGGTAAAGCCTCTATACAAAAGGACCGATTTGGAAGATGAACGGGCTCGAAGTTGTAGCCACGGTCAGGAACTGGGTTATTGATTGGTCGGCATGTGTTATCAGTCGGCTGCTCACGGCGGCTATGATCGACTCGAATGAAGCTATTGTCATCATACACGTTGGCTGCTTGGCTAGAGAGTTGTTCGATATCCATGACAGCTCATTGAATGGATTGTATGACGATTTCAGCGGGGTCGGTTTCGCTGACGCTTGAAGTCACTACCATGTACCCCTGGTTGCGCGGGGGCCGTGTGGGGCTCAGTACGGAGGTGTTGCCTTACGCCAGTCAAAGGGATAGCCTGCCATAGTTAACTTGAGCTAAGTTAGACTTTTTAGAGGAAAATACCAGGGCAAAATAGCTTAGATAGTTAATACTAACCTTATCCAAACCCAAACAAAAAGATAAAGGGACTCTACTACGGTCGATAAGAGCATTGCTTACTAGGGATTTTTGTCACGCTCGCTTATCATGTACGTCATGGAAATTGAAATGGAATTCGCTGGCGATTCCGCCGCGCAACTATAATAGCGAGAGGAGGTTGCACTCGGTTAACTGTTCAATAACATCAAGTTGTAAGAAGCGTTGGACAAATGCCGAAACAAACCAACAGGGAAGAGTGACATAATATAAGAAACTTAAAGCACGCGTTCAGACGCGTGTTGGTTACGCGCAGACCGCCGATCAAAAAGGGAAGGAGAGTCATGAGAATGTGGGTCCAGCGTATAAAAATGGCAAGTTTACCAGTAGGCTTATAGAAGTTTTGGGGTTTATAGTATGGAGACCCCAAAGACATATAACTTTTAACCCTAACCGGGACCCGTTCAGGGTGTTTTTTGACTCCAATGATTTCAAGCTCCTCTTGACCCGGAAAGCGTTATCTCAAAGCTTGATATCCAGCTACAAACTCCGACTCCGGTTGAGGAGGAAGCTAGCCTGTCTAGCCGATGGGTTTCAAAGACACCAAAGACGGCATTCGAGGCCGGGTCTCAATCCGAGTACCTTGCAAAACGAATTATGAGACATAGGAGTAGTTCCCCAGAGTCAATTCTAGGAGCTCTGAAGTCTCTCTCTAAGGGAACAAAGGCAATGATGCACGAAAACGCCTTATTGAGGGCTGAGAACCATGACCTTGGAGAGGTCAATGAGACACTAAGCCGGCGGCGGAGAACAAAAAAGAACCGACTACAAAGAGGAGGGACGATGACGGTGGAAGAGGGAAGGCAAGCGACCGGTCAAGTAGACGTTGATGCGCAGGTAGTGGCCAAATCGTTGAGAGGTGGTGGTCAAGGAAGGTCGGCGCAAGCGAAGGAAAGGTGTTGTAGAGCATGCGTAAAGAGCAGGCATAACGCAAGAACATGTCAGATAGTTGTCGCAATACTTGATGCAGAACACAGCGATTGATTTTGGCCATTTAGGTAGTTTGTGGTGTTATCATGACGGTTTCTATCCTAAGGGTCAATTTTTTTGGTTCACTCGCTTGTCTGGTCCACTCGCTTATCACGCACGTTATTTGATTATAACTTATGCGCAGTCTATATTATAAGTCTATTAGCTGGAATGCTATACTCTATAGCTTGAAGAACTGTATAAGACGAGTGTTCCTTTCCCGCTAGGCACTTTAAGTTAGCATATACCGGTATTAGAAACAGGATTTAAGTAATACTCCGTGGCTAAAGCTATTACAGAAATCAAGAACTAAATTAGCTTGTTTGGAAAATTTCTCTTCTCCTTTAACTATAATTAATTATTACGGTTTAGGTTGTAGGTACCACTATTATTGTAATGTATGCTATGACACCGTATTGAGAACCGCTCGGACGTCTGCCTGTGAGGCATATGCATAACGCGCAACAACTTTGCACGTCCTGTTTCAGGATCTAGTTTGCACTATGCCGTTTTAATTTTTCAACGTTGCTTGCTTTGCCACATGCAGCGGACTATCGAAAGCCTCTTGACCAATACGTCAATAGATAAAATATTTCAGATTCTCAGCAAGCAATCTCAGTATTTCACATCTAATATCTCCACCTCCTTAACTCTCTAATTGTTAAATATTGGAATAAATTATATGCTATTCATCTTCTTGTGTGTGTGATCATATGTCTCGCTTCCTGCTTGTGGTTTAAAACAAGTTCTATATGACTTTTCTGTGCTATGTGGAATCAACTGGAAGCTGCTTGCTAAGCCTGTGGCAATAGGTGGCAACTATCATCTTTGATGATAATATTTATCAGCCTTTCAAGCTACTTCCATGAGCTTCTTTTTGACACTATTCAACAGATGTCTACGTCTCTTTTTTTCAATGATATCTACCCCCTGTCTTCATTAGCATGTTTGCGGTTTTAGTGAGCATGTTTAATGAGGTCTACTACACATCGGCGTCAGATTGGTGTGAGAACAAGACGGCCGTTCACGGGCACCGCAATGATGGCTGGAGGAAAGAGAAAGCAGTGACTGCTCGACCTCTTTCGACAGTTATTCTAGACAAAAAGTAGAAGGAGCCCCTCATTGGAGATATTAGAGATTTTCTCGACCCACAAACCAGACGCTAGGATTGCAAACATTCAGTTCCTTACAAACGAGGATATCCTTTATATGGTCGGCCGGGAACCGGAAAATCGAGCCTCAGCTTGTCGATTGTCGGTGAATTGGATATGAATATCTACGCCGTCAGAATCCCTAGCATAAATGATTGAATGCTGAAGGGCCTCTTTTCTGGGCTTGCTCCCTCATCCCTCTTATCTTCCTTCAACTTTGCACGTCGCCCGTAAGCCAAGCGCCGTGACTCTGCAATATCAAACGCCAAAATGAACATAAGGAACCCACAGCGGTCGCCGCGCCTCCGACCCCTGGCTGATTTCAGCATCCCTCGCTTCCCGTAGCAATGACTTTTCGCGCCCGCCATCCTCGTCATCCACCCATCGGTCTCGGAGCGTCCTAATCGCCCGGTGAAGCCCGCGGCTCACGCACTCATCCCTTATTCCCTCATCCCGCAGAAACTCATACGTCAATCTCGCCATGCCCACACATAACTCGTCATCAACGCTCCAAAGCGTGCCTACCACGTGACGGAACCCAGCCAGCTGGCAAGCATTCGCCAGATGGATACTCTCGTCAACAGACCCTTCATCCAGGATCTGACCAGTCCCGCATGCCGAGAGGTAGGCGAGGAATGGCGGCTTAGAGGTAAGGTTGGTTTCCAGGAGGCTGGCCACCGTGAATGGCTCCCGATCCCAGTCATCGAGGAGCAGCTGACTTTGCAGCGGTTCTGTGGGATGCGTGCTGCCGTGGCCGGCAAAGTGGAATATCCTGCAGGTCTTCAAGGCCGACAAGACGTCGGTCTTGCACGGCCGAGGCCGGTCGCGCGGCAATCCCATCGACTCGCAAATAGCCACTACCGCATCAACCTCGCCGGTCGCGTACTTGAGCGGATTTTGCTTTGGCGTGTTCTGCATGGCAACGGCAACGGCATTTCGGGACTCTCCGGCTGCCGGCGCTTGCTGTGGCCGTCGCCGGCTACGTGTGATCGACTTGACGGACGAGGCGTAGGATGAGACGACCCGATCGACTGCCGTCTCACCGGTGCGCCTCAGATGGTGTCCCGCTGCATGGAGTGGAAATCGAGTCAGTATGCCGGTGGGGACCCACCACACGTGCGGCCACTGACTGTCAGATGGAGCCCCAGTAAAGCCTAGAGCATTAAGAACAGGAAAGACAATAGCATCCCAGAGCCATCCAAGCGTCTCGAAAGTTTTGAGTTCCCGGACATGGTCGTTAATGGCGTCTCGAGAGAGATGTGGCAGCTCGAGCAATCGGATGCCGGACTGCTCAATGAGCAAGGCATCACAGCGATACGAGCTCACATTCAGGACGACAATCGGACCAGGCCGTGCAGCCTCCAGCATATCAACTTCCGACGCGGCGAGTAGGAACCGCTCGAAACCAGACTTGGAGCGGATTGTCTCCAGGAGAGCCGCAAGCTGGGGTCCAGCATCACCGCGCCAGTCGCCTTCCGTCTCTGTGGCCGCAGTGGGGCGCTCGGCTATAGCGAGAGAGTCCACCGCAGGTGGCGCGTCTAGTTGATCTCGCAAGTCGATAAAGGAGCGCGCCAGGTCGGGATGCGCGCGTTCGAGAGCGGAAAGATCGGATTGATCGAAAAGAGCTCCGGCAATGACACTACGACCAGTCTCAAGCAGTTCGATAGCAGCAGCAGGGCCTCTGTTGGCATGGAGGGCAATGGCTGCCGCGTCCGACGACAGTCCGACAGCGGCAGAGAGGAGGTGCCGCTTGTCCGAGTTCTGCAGAGCACGAGGCGTCAACAAGGGAATCAAGTCGATGGTTATTTTGGCAATGGTATATGCTTGTCGATCTTGAAGTATGGCTGGGGATGACAGAAATTGACGGCCGGCTGCGACACGCACGCTCACAGCGGCGGCTGAGTGACGTAAGGCGGCGAGGAAGCATTCCTTGGCTTCCTCGAGGTCTGCCATCGCTCCAGTGCGTGAGTATCTGTCGCTTAGACGAAGTCCAAGGTTACTCAAGAACATAGCACTGTGCGAAAGGTCTAGCGGGGTGGCATCGATGGCTTCACGTGTCAGGCGAATGGCTTCCTCGAGGTCTGTCAATGCTCCAGTCCGTGAGTATCTGT
This sequence comes from Fusarium sp. NRRL 25184, assembly GCA_013755755.1. NCBI lineage: Eukaryota > Fungi > Ascomycota > Sordariomycetes > Hypocreales > Nectriaceae > Fusarium > Fusarium sp. NRRL 25184. Next base: position 8,268 of record JABSSZ010000749.1, read on the forward strand.
CTCCTAGATGGCTTCCATAGGTGTTCAGCCGTACAACCCGATCCGGATGATCAAGAGGGGTGGCATCAAGGGCTTCACGTGCCAAGCGAATGGCTTCCTCAAGGTCTACCATCGCTCCAGTGCGTGAATGCCTGTGGCCTAGACGAATTCCATAGGTGTTCAGCCGTCCAGCCCGATCCGGATGATCAAGAGAGGTGGTATCGATGGCTTCTCGACCTGCCCTGATGGCTTCCTCAAGGTCTGCCATCGCTCCAGTGCGTGAGTATCTGTCGCCTAGACGAAGCCCAAGGTTGTGTAGAAATCCAGCCCGATCCGGATGATCAAGAGGGGTGGTATCGATGGCTTCGCGTGTCAGGCGAATGGCTTCCTCGAGGTCTGCCATCGCTTTGGTCCGTGAGTATCTGTCGCCTAGACAAACTCCGAGGTTGTTCAACCATTTAGTCCGGTCTGAACGATCAAGAGGGGTGGCATCAAGGGCTTCACGTGCCAAGCGAATGGCTTCCTCGAGGTCTGCCATCGCTCCAGTACGTGAATGCCTGTGGCCTAGACGAATTCCATAGGTGTTCAGCCGTCCAGCCCGATCCGGATGATCAAGAGGGGTGGCATCAAGGGCTTCACGTGCCAAGCGAATGGCTTCCTCAAGGTCTACCATCGCTCCAGTGCGTGAGTATCTGTCGCTTAGACAAACTCCGAGGTTGTGTAGAAATCCAGCCCGATCTGGATGATCAAGAGGTGTGGCATCGATGGCTTCGCGTGTCAGGCGAATGGCTTCCTCGAGGTCTGCCATCGCTTTGGTCCGTGAGTATCTGTCGCCTAGACGAACTCCGAGGCTGTTCAACCATTTAGTCCGGTCTGAACGATCAAGAGGGGTGGCATCAAGGGCTTCACGTGCCAAGCGAATGGCTTCCTCAAGGTCTACCATCGCTCCAGTGCGTGAGTATCTGTCGCCTAGACGAAGCCCAAGGTTGTGTAAAAATCCAGCCCGATTTGGATGATCAAGAGGTGTGGCATCGATGGCTTCGCGTGTCAGGCAAATGGCTTCCTCGAGGTCTGCCATCGCTCCAGTACGTGAATGCCTGTGGCCTAGACGAATTCCATAGGTGTTCAGCCGTCCAGCCCGATCTGGATGATCAAGAGGGGTGGCATCGATGGATTCGCGTGTCAAGCGAATGGCTTCCTCAAGGTCTGCCATCGCTCCAGTGCGTGAGTATCTGTCGCCTAGACGAAGCCCAAGGTTGTGTAAAAATCCAGCCCGATCCCGATGATCAAGAGGGGTGGCATCAAGGGCTTCGCGTGTCAGGCGAATGGCTTCCTCGAGGTCTGCCATCGCTTTGGTCCGTGAGTATCTGTCGCCTAGACGAACTCCGAGGCTGTTCAACCATTTAGTCCGGTCTGAACGATCAAGAGGGGTGGCATCAAGGGCTTCACGTGCCAAGTGAATGGCTTCCTCGAGGTCTGTCATCGCTCCAGTGCGTGAATATCTGTCGCCTAGACGAAGCCCAAGGTTGTGTAGAAATCCAGCCCAATCTGGATGATCAAGAGGTGTGGCATCGATGGCTTCGCGTGTCAGGCGAATGGCTTCCTCGAGGTCTGTCAATGCTCCAGTCCGTGAGTATCTGTCGCCTAGATGGCTTCCATAGGTGTTCAGCCGTCCAGTCCGATCTGGATGATCAAGAGGGGTGGCATCGATGGATTCGCGTGTCAAGCGAATGGCTTCCTCAAGGTCTGCCATCGCTCCAGTGCGTGAGTATCTGTCGCCTAGACGAAGCCCAAGGTTGTGTAAAAATCCAGCCCGATCCCGATGATCAAGAGGGGTGGCATCGACGGCTTCCCGCGCCATGCGAATGGCTTCCTCGAGGTCTGCCATCGCTTTGGTCCGTGAGTGCCTCTCACCTGGAGAACTGGTTGTGCTGGTAATTCGCAGCGGCTCGTTAGTAGTCCGAAGTCTTGGCCAGAGAGAAAACTAATCTACATGCCTTCGAATCTTTAAAACCCACAGTAGAAACGGTACTGGTGTTGAATAATAATACGGTAGTGGAAGATACATCATTCCCTTCGACTTAGTCCCTGCCGAGAATCAAGGCCGAGCCATGCACCCACTGCGGCGAGCTATCACATGCTTAATTGCCATTGACAACTACTGACTCAAAACTGACTAGGCATCTTCGTGGATTAGCGCACTCAGCTTTTCAGCCGGCAGAACTTGAATTTGTTGTAACCATCCTTTGGAGAAACTGAGCTTCGGTGATGGAGGCTCTCTAGTCATAGCAGCGTCATGGCTCGTCTTGAGACTTTCAGCTAACAGTCAGCGCGTGCTGTGTTGTCAGATGCCCGCAAGGCGCCGAAGTTAGATTTGTAACTCCTCGCAAATCCGCCAGTGCAGGGTAGCCACATGCTCTAACCTGGTGCGTTGTCATTAATTTCTGTTGGATCACTCAACTGACTGACATGCATCATGATGCATGT
>JABSSZ010000753.1:0-40083 GCA_013755755.1 Fusarium sp. NRRL 25184
GGGAGACAAGAATTTTGCAGGAAGCAATGAAAGAGCAGGTTGAACTGACTAGGGAACTACAGGAAGCTGTCGCAAAGCAGGAAGAGACGATAAACGAGACGGGCAAGCAGATGGCTGCGATGAAAGAACATATGACCGAAGAATTACAACGGGTCTGCGAGCAGCTTGACTATTGCCACGAGTGCAAGGGGTATATCCCAAGGGCCATATTCTGACATCACACAACCCACGACATCTATGCCTCAAGCTAGTGCCAGAACGGCGATCTTGGCCGTTCAGTTCCCTACGGACACGCTCTACTGCAGGACCGACGTTTCGCGAATAGAAGATGAGGATGTCAGGCTCTCGACCGGGACGATCAGAGTGACAGTGGAGAATGAAGCCCGTGCCGAACTGAATGATCCCGGATGGCGATGTAGGGCCGCAACGAAGGATATAAAGAACTTCCACCGCATCAGGATTAGTTGCAGGGGCGAAAGCGAATATGAGGCTATGAAACGAATTGCAAAGACAGAGCTGGCTCGTGGAACTCGCGTCCTACGTCATGATCGTCGCCCGATCAAGGTGGATAATATCAGCCATATCGCGGTGCTGAACGAGATGAACAAAATTCGGATAGAAGTCGCCGAGACTCCTGGCCAAGAGAACAATACCGAGGTAGCAAAAGTAGCATAGCTTAGCAAGCAAGACGTCCCCAAGGCGTACGGCCAGGTAGTGCTACTACACGACGCATTGTTGGGACTTCGCATTACGTGCTCATAACGGCTACAGTCATAGCTGCAGTCTTTGTCGCGTGGAGGGAATCTGGGTTGACACAGAAACGTTGCACGGGATAGCATTTACGGTCCCTGTTTGTATTATCATGACTTTTCTATGCATGTCGTAGCCATGGAGCTGATGAGGCCCGTGATGTTTATCAGATAGAGAGCTAGGACAAAGGGGACGATGGATGAACCATCTCACTCCTCTATTTGACGTTTGCACCAGGAATTGATGTGATACCCCTAGTATAGATTCAGAAGCACTCCCCCACATCTGGGACCAAGCGTGTACAGTACTTCCATAAAAGGATAAACAAGAAATTCGCTACCGAAACCAGGTCTGAGGGCGGGATGGACGTCCATGTCTGAGAGAACTGGCGATAAAGAGCCCAAATAGTGAAACACCAATGTTCAATGCCTATGCAACCAAAAGTATAAAAAACTAAGATGTCTATAAAACCAGTGTCTATAATGACACAGCATTCCTCCCAAACATAGGAAAAGCAAAATAAACCCCAAGTCAGCTTAATCTCCACTGATATTGCACTCACTAACCCTCCACAATGATGAACAGTTTCGTAGTGGTACAAGAAAGAGATAGACTACTAGGAACAAGTCTTGAGAGTACTTGAAGCACCAATGTGAAGTGCCCTGCCAGAAGAGCAGACATTGAGCTCATATGGGCGTGTCCTGTTACTCGGCGTTATCCTTTGCCTGTTGTCCAGGTTCATCTTGACGTTATACTTTTCGGGAATCTCGAATTGGCGAGTTTCTTCATTCCAGAGAAGCCACTTACCTGAGGATGCAATCCTGTATCCAAGAGACAGAATGCGGCCCTTGCGCTCTTCTGAGACAGACGGTAACTCAAAATACTTCTCATCTTCATCTATCTTGTCATTACTGAACCATTCGTTGGGGAAATAGTCCTCGGCGTAGACTAGGCCTCGCATGGCAAAGTCCTCGGGTAGCGGGTGCGGGAGCTGGTCCTTTTCCGGCAGGCGGAAGTGGCCATGGATCTCATACCCAGGCTCGCAGGAAAGCAAGAGGGTGTTCAGCATAATGGAAGTTAGTTTCCAGGGATACGCGTCCTCCAAATGGGAGATAGCCGCTGGATACTGTGTCATGTGGTTCATGAAGACCAGGATGGAATGCACGAAGGGCAACGTATTGGTGTCTTCCCGGCGGCGAAGAACTCGCGAAATCGTCCGGGTTGCAAAGTCAAGCGCAAGCTTGAATGTCTCGTCAGGGGTAGCCTCGGAGATTGTGCTCCCATCCATAGTGATGTCAGTCTCTTCGGGCTTCTTGGACATGGCCCGCATAAGAACGTTGGACTCAGCACCGTATTCGAGTAGAGAACACGAAAGAGCAATCGCAATATAGTATCTGCTGGAGTTAGTTTAGTTCGAATGACCATTCAATGTAGACTGACCCTGATTCTAGCCATCGCTTAGATACCGAGGCGATGCGACTGTCCAGCTGATCAATGAAGCTCTGCACAGACTCTTCAAGCTGGTCCTGGGACTTCCCAGAGAAGAGAATGGCATGAGCCCGCACATACGCAACATCAACCGGGGCAAGACGGCCCGTATCGTTGTTCAGCACAGGATCAAACAACGTCATTATACTTTCTCGTGCCTTTGAATAAGGAATGGGAACACAGAGGGACTTGGTGTAGTAGTACAGCTGCTGCAGGGCATTGGGGCGGGCCAAGATGGCCAGGTGGTGATAAAGTCTACCCGTAGTAGGGGACTTATCGGATGCTTTGCTGTACCAGTGACGACTTACGCCAGTCCACACCTCGCGCTCTCTGATATCGTCGTGCTCAATGGCCATGCGATATCTACCAAGGTCTCCAAGACACTCGATCCACGTACTTTCAAAAGCAGGCACCGTTTCGTATAGCAAAGCCATCATACTGTAAGCCAAGTACAAAAAGGTGAGCATATGCTCCAGAGAAGCAGGAAGACGAAATCGGAGAAGCTCAAGAAAGTAGTGAATGCCGAAGCGCCACAGGCGAGCAGGCATAAAATACTGGGTAGCCAAACTCCGCAGAGCAGGGCTGGCAGAGGGGTGTTGGCTTGCAAGAAAGAAATCATGATGCTCATGGAGGAGGGTCCGGTGAAGTGCAATCAAAGCCTGCCATAGTTCGTTGTTAAGTTTTGAATTGGCATCAGTGTTGGATGATTGGGCATTGTCAACTTCGATGCACTTTCTCTCGAGCTGGCCCAGTCCATCGACGATGCCTCTAATCTCTGCGAGCAGCTCATACTGTGAGACAGGTTTTGTCACTGGTTGACTCATCATCTTGGATGTAGACTCATCGTCATTGGATGAAGGCCGATTAGGTTGCTGTTTGGTAGGCTGGGTAGGTCTGCTTGCCTCGGCATGCCTTTGACTAGGCGAGCTGTAAGAGACATTTCGCTGCCGATCTTGTGGCTTTTTCTGAATACCATCACCGGAGGCCCGGAGCTGGCGGCCTGATGTGTTCTGTTGGGGCCGACTCCCGTAGTCGTTCCGGTAGTCATTACGGGGACGGCCACGACCTGGGCCCGGTTCATGTGACCGACGTTCTGCCTGGCATTTGGGAGTCCCTAAAGAACGGCCCGGAATGCCTGCCATGCCACGCTACGTCAGAGAATGGATAGAACGTGTCGAGTCTAATCGATATGGCCTGCTGAATAGGGCTGGGAGTGTGAATAAAACAGATTTTGCGGTAGAAAGGATAGGTAATCGTGTCTGTATGTTGATCGTCACTCAGTTGACTTGAAACCAAAGAATTTTAAGTGACAAACTGCTCGCTCCTTTGTAGGCAATTGGAATTTGAAATTGAAACGGTTGCCTTGTAAAGTGGGTTGAGTGACAAGGCAATCAACAGAGCGAACCCATAGCCACAGTGGTTCGCAGAGAACAGATAGTTCGCGTGAATCGATGGTTCGCGTTTCCTGAGGCTCTGCTGGTGGCCACAATATGAACTTTCCCCTGTTGTTTTCCTCTGCCTCGCTTTTCTGGAACGCCCTACAACGGACAGGCATATCACCAATCTGCCAGTTCATTCAAGTCATTACGTGTCAACCTTCCAAACACGTCAACGGGACATAAGTCGATATTTCTTATCCTTTATATAGTGCTTCTTTCTCCCTGATTGCCTACACCTACCTACCCCGATATATCTGTTTATCGATGACCCAGTGACCACATCACTGTGACTAGTGGTTAAGAATTGGCCGTTTCAAAAGTAAAAAGCCATAACTAGATTTTCCTACAAGTGAGCCACTAGAATCAGAGTAGATAGGTAGCCAGACAGGTGGTTGAATTCGGGTTTGTTGACATCGGCATTCATACAAGGCATTGGAGAACATCTGAGGAAATCGCTTACAGCCCATAGAAGGCTGTGGGCCCTTGCAGGTCTTTCCGCCAATCGAAAGAGGGCCACAGGGGAAGATGTTGGCAAGGTCCAAAACACGTCTGCTCACGGTAAGGGCTGGGCTGCAGGACGGAAAATCAGTGCGAAGCTGGGGATGGAAAATGCTGGTCCGACCTGAGGAATCCAGGCATCAAAGGAAAGGGGAAAGAGACAAGGCTATGGCATGGGACCGAAAGATCTGCAGCCGCAGCCTGGACTGGCCCGTACTTTCCAATGACAAAGATTTAGAGTAAAGGCTATGAAACACATGCCAGTTCCACGTTTCCTCAGCGTACACGTTCATGAGCTAATGCAAGCGAGGTACCTCAGTACCATGCAGAGTACAGGCTTGTGCAGATGGTCCGCGGCCATTCCAGAGTACCTCTTAGCCGGGTGCGGTGAGCGGCAGCGGTGTTTGAGGCTAGCTGATGTCCTTCGCTCGGTTAGGAGGCCTCGGGAGGAGGAGAAAGAAAAGAGGAAACGGAGCGAAGCCTGGCTCAGATTGAGGGCGTAAATTACTCGAGGCTAGCCATTGGCTATTCCAACCGGCCTCGTCTCAATTGCTGTGTGCTTGCATGTCTTGCTCCTCTTTGAAACAAAATCAGGGGCGGCTGGGAGGTTGGCGGGGATCTCCTGGCGAGCGCGGGGTGAACCAAATCTAACGACTTCTGTTAGCGGCGTGACTGGCCCCTGTCGAAAAGCAAGGATGGCTGGTGCCGCCTGTCAGAGCGGACCGTCCAGAAAAATGTCCCATCTACGCGAACCCTGTCTCTCTATTGGGGAGGGCTCGCACTGTACCATCCACTGCAACCCATCTTCTGTGACTACAGGTCTAGGGTTGAATTGGTAGCGCCGGGGAGTTGGAGCTTGGTGGGGTACGTTGCTGACGATGCCTTGCTGCGTGGCAATGCAGATAACGCACCGAGACGGAAGGGTTGAAGACGAGGTCCACAAAGTCTTCCCAACAGCAACGTCAAGGATGTTCCTGGGAGGCAGACCGGAAAACAGAATGATACCAACAGAATTAGCACGACGATCACCGCAATGTTTGGGTCGGCCATCCTTACGCAGAAATGTTTTTTCGACTGTTTTGCAAACGGCTCCGTGTCTCGGTATCTGGTAGCGATGTTGTTCAATTGGCTAGCCTCTGCTGTGTCTTCTGCGGAGCGCTTGTCGGGTCGCCTTGTCAGAAGTTGTAGGCCTCCTCTTGGAAACCGGCCCTTCTCAACTCTCTGTTGTTTTGACTTGTCTGTTCCGGGGGAGGTGTAGAGGTCGTACTCGGGAAGCAGAACCATGACGCTGCACGACAACTGTTGGATGTTCCGATACTGGCTCTCAGGGTCTAAGATATAATAAGAGTTTGTGCATAATAGCCATTTATTTAAATACTTGTTCCCAACGACAGAAGTCTGCCTTACCCACTGCGCCCCCTCACAGCCACTTTGGAGACTGACTGAATCTATGAACTTAGGAATGATGATTGGGCGAGGCACATAGGGCGGCTGATTCAAGAAGTGACTACTGTGTTCAGGGTAGCAATCTCTTCAGGATCTGACTTCCTAACGAATGGCCGCAGATGAGCATTTTCTGGTTGTCAAAAACCTATTAGCCATTACGTGATGGTTCATTCGTGGAATACTCTCCGACAGAGACAGTACCCTTTCGCGACTAAACGTCTCATGCACCTCTGGGACGAATTGCAAGTCCTAGGAATAAACTTGGGGCAGCTAACGCAGGTACAAACAACAAGGGGATCGCCCCACAATACATGCTTCTACTGAAAGCTTCCAGGATCATTATTAAATCTTATCGCAACGGAGCCTTTAGAAGTTTATTGAAAGAAGAAATCAAGTAGTACCGATACCTCCAGTCTCTCTCGGCAAATCAAGTACCTCGGTGCAACATTCGCAAAATTCTACATACATGGTGGCTGCAAAATAGCAAAGGGTTATCGGTAACGACTCCACGTGCTCAGAGTCTTGGCAATACGCTCGCAGGTTCCTCATCATCTCCAATAATCCGTCTTTGCCAAATATAATGCCATGAATCGAACAAGCTTTGGCAGTTTCGAACTGAGTGGCAACCATATCAACATTAAAGAATCTATCAATTTCGTCCTCCATGAGTGCGATGTATTCCTTACAGTCGCCGACTTTCTGAGTGCTGTTCTTCTTGGGAATTTCCATCGGTTTGAGGCCAAGGGCCGCTCGAAGGTTATGGAGATGGAGAATGGCAGGTCCGAGTAGCTGAAGGCAAATCGAGATTGGATGACTCTCAGGCACCACCTCACTCATCAAGCCTCCGTGATGCTGAATGTTCTGAGTACGCTCAGGAGCTGAAGCCATCCGGGTGATGTGTTCGAGACATGATGGTATAGTCACCGTGTCATTAGATGACTGTTCGGCTAATTCGTCGTCCACATTGCAGGAAAATATAGAAGACGGAGATGGAGATGACGTTGCCAACGATACAGGGGTCAATTCATGGCTTGACATTGTGCCTTAGTGAGGATCTGCCAGCAAAGGCAGAGATGGAATGTGCTAATTTATGATTTTTTGGTGTTGATCGTTATCGGCGTAGCAAGCATCAACACCAAGACAATGGAGCTAAAACCTCTGCTTCTTATACTCGACACACATCCTTTGTAACCAGATGAATCACTGCAGTCAGGGACCCTGGCACTCAATATGCATCTACCCCCGGTATATCTCTCCCAGCGTCTAACGACTGGGATCAGTATGATATCTTTGGCAGCCGGATAAGGCTGGCGGTTCCCGTCACTTTTGCAACGGGTTACTGGAAACAAGATGGAAAGAACGTCTCTACAGCAGTCCCTGGAAATGAGGGCTTTCATCACGTTTGCATACATTTGTCAGAGAGGATCAAATCTCGAGAAGCTCATCTCATAATGGTATCGGTTCGTGCAATCGTACTTTTTCATCATAGAGTAGCGACCAAATCCTTCTGGTTCTGAAGATAGACAGCTGTAGCTTACATGACATGGCTCAAACTCTGCACAAGGATGATCATGTTGTGACTGAATAATATGTCGCCGGCTCCGAGACCCAGAAGGTACGTCTCCTGAACGTTACAATAGATGTTGGCCAATAGCAACATACGTAGCCACGTGAAAATATGGCGGTGAGATCCTACCTCCCTGTTGAAACAATTGCTCGTTGTTGATACAAGCAATAACGTAGCATGTGATAATGCAAGCCACACTCGGCCGAGACTGCTCACAACGAACCAGACCGAAAAAGAGGGTTGAAAATATGTTTTCCCCTGGCAGTTTGGGAATGTTACCTGCACAACAAGGTCTTGAAGCGGCAAGAAAGGCCAGAAGTCATGGGTAGTAGTCGTTCCTGACCGCCTCAAGTTTCCTTATGATAGAGGCAAGAAGTTGATATGTCACTTAGCTATAAGCTGTCGCTTGTGCTTTTCTATAGTGGTGCTATTTATATCATGAAAAGCTTTTTCTCTGTAAACAACGTAGGAAATAGAATGCTGGACTTGCAGGGGAGAGTAATAAGGCAACAGATCGAATGGCGCTTAATCTGCACCCTCGTCCCAGCTTCTGGGATGTCCAGTTAGGTTTGTTCTACTGCGGATCTCGTTCATGAAGCCGTATCCACAGTACCCCGAGTTCTTTTGAGGCTCTAAATTTCGGGGTTTTTTATGATCATCGGGTAGGGCTTTTGACCCATGTCTTACACACTTTCCGGGGTGCCCCGCATACCCTAAGTCAATTAAACAAATTCTCTCATGTATAAGGTACCTCCTTCTACTGCAGCAACAGTCTAAAACCCAGGTACCTCTAGTTAGATATGTTACACGCCGTAAGCTTGACTGTCATTGCATTGACGTTATCTCGGATGCAACGAGGTCCAGGCCGAAGGTAATGAGATTGATAAGTTTAATATGTTTGCTGAGGATTAATAAACTTCAATAACGTTCAATGAAAATTCGTGAATCTATGAAATTTATATTATGTTGAACTTGAGCGCAGTTGAAGCTTAGTAGAAGTTTCACCATTGATGCTGTTGAAGTAAATTGCGGGTTTGAGGCTGTTGAAAGCGGTTGTGGCTGACAAAGAGAGAGCTCTGAACTGAGTCATCACCGCGCTAACAAGATAACGTCTGGCAACCCACTTCTCAACACGCCGCGCCCTCATCATTCAATTCAAACATAATCGCCATCACCGCAGCGCAGCGCATCGCTTTCCCACGTGCGCGCACTCCATGCATGGAGGATACGCATCATCCATCACCCATATCATAACCTCGGGCACCTCTTTCGCATCCCGTCGAGTCCAGACGAAGGGTCACTCCGCCTGGACGACGCCAATCTCTGCCTTCGCTTCCAGCCTCTGACGAACGCAAACAAATCTCGACCGCCACCGCTAATGAACTACCCCAAGAGTTTGTCGAGTTCGAACGCAAGTACAGGACTGGCGACTACCCGCCGCTAACGACTTTCCCTCTTAGCAAGGCTGATTATACCCGCCTCCACGACAAGATCCAGGCTGCCTTTGGACGCTTCGACTACAACCCTCGACGCGAAGTTATCGGCTTTCGCATGCCTTCCGCGCTCCATGACTTGTTTATTTCGTTCTTTGGAAGCGTTACCTTCAATAAAACTCGCGGAATCGGACTCCAGAACCGACAACTCGCTCCTTCACCGATAGTATCAACAATGCTTTGTCTTCTCGTATTGTTCTGATCGATGGGGAAGACAAATGGGAACAACAACCGGATGCGCAGTTCGAGCCTGCAAAAGTCAGGCACCCGGGCGTAGTTCTCAAGGTTGCATTGGCTCAAGACCCGAACGAGTTGCGACGGATTGCAAAACTATACATCCACCATAGCGATGGACAAAGGCTAAGCTCGAGACACCCGGTATTTGTGCGAATGACAGGAACCACCTTTTCTGGGGTTCAAAGTCACATGCCAAACTCGGTGGTAGTTATAGATGGGGTCTCCATTGCCTCAATATCCAAACTCGCAAGTGGGCAGACCCGCTGCTGGTTTTATGGGACTATGTCGAGGAAAATGTTGGTTCTGGCATCTGCTTCGAAATAATCGATGGCCAGTCTCACTGTGTTTCCAACACGCTTATAACAGAAGCTGATGATGGAATTTGGAATAACGTTGACCAAGTCAGTCGATTCCCTGCGGCCAACGCATCCCATGATAAGTGTGAGAAGCCTTCGTTGCGCAGTCTCTGGCGTCGTCACGGCAAGCCATGCTACCACCAGCCCCATCCAGCCAGTCAGAAGAATCGAGTGGTTCATGGACGAGTGAATCGTAGTATAGTCACCGACTCATGGCATCTGAACAATTGAGGCCCGTCGTTCTCGTCTCATTCAATCCTGAACTTGATCTTCCAAGCTCTGAGAATTGCCGAGCATATGCACAAGATGCAAATGGCCATTCCGATGCATCTTGCCTCTCAGATACAAGTGACGGACCAAAAGGCATACTGCGGTCATCAAATAAAGAATAGATATTTGGCTGGGGCTGCCTCGTCAACGGAGGATGACCCCAAGGCATGTGGCAACTTTCTTAGGTCATGCTCCTCGCTGTACCGGACGATGGGTATGGGTAACGGGAAGCCACATGTTTTTTTATCTCTTATACGCATGCCCTCGACGATGAATTCGTGGTTGTTGCTGCGGCTTCAAGCCGTTTAGAGGACCTCAAGGCGTACAAAGGCTTATTGAGGCTTGTTATATATCATCACAGTCCATTACAGATCATTAGACATAAAAAAGGCGTAATTGATACAAGGGTTGTGGCCAAGTGATGTATTGCTCTACTTCGGCAATCCCACCAGGCCGGTCCGATTGAGAGGAACCTGACCGATTGAGAGGAACCTGAAGTCTTGCAGATTTAATTTGCTCAAGGTGGTGCACTGTCGATTGTCGAGCCTGGTGACAAAATTCCTCACCATCAGCGCGCGAAATGCGATGCTGGTGCTTGGACCGTACCCTCAGCTCCTCATCCTTATATCGATGGCCGACAATCGACTTGCGTGCCAACAGAGTATCTTGTCTAGAGCTGTATTTATGACATGTACTATTTGATAGAACCTTTTAACAAACTAATTCCATGGCCGTAAAGCAAGGGGTAACATGTTTTTGGGCCTGGCACGCTTGGGGTTACGTGTCACAAGCGCTATTGTCTTCACTCCTGATACGCAACCCACAGCTATTCCAGGTAAGACAATAAACTTGGACTGAGACACAATCGTCTCTTCATTCATAGCCAAGTAGTGGCCAAGATCTCTCGGGGCACTTTCCGCTTGAAAATACTAGACTACATATCATTGACCACTGTATCAATCTTTGCAAACGCCAAGTGGCTGTGATGCATGGTTATAGTTAGCAGCGGTTTCTGATTAGAAATCGTTACAGATCTGCGTATCCGGCGCAGGCTGGACCGTGGCTGAGGCAGGCTAGGGCGAGTGTACCATGTCTACTGCCTACGTGATAGCAGCTGACTTAGAGTTTGATCTCCAAGCTTAGGTAGTTTCTGTCATTCCGTGATCTAGCCGAAAGCATCAGACTATCGACTGCATCATCTCAGCAGCAAAGTGTTGGTTGGTCCGCTTGAAGCTACGCGGTGGGGCATTAGAGTACCTCGACCAGCTGAATGAAGATCAGTTGCTTGCATAGGACCCCTTGCAGAGAACCTGACACTATTGTATTGCGCGACATCATGTGCTGTAGCATCGTCTAGCTTTTCGGGCCGGACCATCTACGGTTTCTCTGCTATTGATGGAGTACACGGGGACTCAGTATCCTTTGGAAGGAGGACAATAATTATTATTCACCTTCGTATTAGAATCCAAAGGATCTGTGATGTTCTGCCTTTGGCAATCTATGGCTATCATAATGCTGAGTGGGTTTATAACCGGTCGTGGGAGCTCCAGGACAGAAATTAGGTGCTGCTATTCTAGTTAATCCTATTGAACTCGTTCCTGTTTCTCAGCTAATGGGACCCCCTGTACCGAACCTTGGGGGCGAAGGTGCAATTGATAATTCGTCAAGCGTCTGGCAGTAAGAGTTTGATGGTAACTGCATATGTATATACAACACAGAGTAGGTGGATTCCTGCAGGCTACGAAGAACGATGACCTATGCAATCTTCAGATCATCTGTATGTGCAATGTCGATATGGACCAACTCGGCCTCTGATATCAAGCCATTTTAGGCCTTTGCAGATGTTTTTGTGCCGCTCGGTCCTCTACAGTATGCAGCATCGGACGGACATCCAGGAACTATCAGTAAGACTTGCAGCGTTGATGTCTAAGACTTGCAGAACTCTCCAATCCAACCCATTCGGCATGGTTCAGTCCTCAAGTGGCGAGGGATCTTGGTGGTCAAGTCACTGTATAACAGAGGCCCCATGTCCTTCGACGAGGCAAGCTATCTTCATCATCTTCGTTCTGATTGCTATTAGCCCACAAATATTGACCCTTCATCTTGTCCACACTCCTTTTTTTCATTATTATACTAAAATGCAGTTCGAGTCGGATTACTGGTTCGACATGGACGATATCTTCAGCCTCTGCAGTCAGCCCATGTCCTGCCCCTCCACCACCACAAGCTTCTCCTCCGCCTCGTCAGCCTATGACCCATTTACTCCTACATCACAACGATCAACACCTCATGAATTCGGTAACATGGACTTTGATGGCCCTTACAACTCTGCCTCCCACCGGGCAGAGATGACCCCCCCCTCGTCAGCAATGGGCAAGTTCATGTTTGGCCCTGTCAAGCCTGAGCCTGAGCACATCTCATTCTCCGACTCTCTCCCCAACACTCCCTTAAAGAGAGAACAGCTCGGCTTTGAGTATGAGCATATGATGGACATGAACATGGCACATCACGGATCGATGGGCTCATTGACACCATCAAACTCCTTCGGCAAGTATTCGTACTCTCCTGATGCTTCAATGGGCCCCGCCTCTTTCATGATGACACCAACCCAAAGCATCTCTGGCTCTGAGGCTGCCGAGACCGGTTCATCATGGTCTTGTGCCAACGATATCCCCATATCGTTCTTCCCCAACAGACAGCTCTCAGATGACTTTGACACTTTCGATATGAACCGTCACTCTCAGTCACCTCTTAGTTACCATCGTCATGACCCCAACCCTGCTAGCCGCATGCGTGCTCAAAGGAAGTCGATGGTGCATAACATCCAACAGAAGAGTGCTGAACTTCAGCGAGCTCATATTCGATCATCGAGGGAGCGATCGATTAAGCCCGATTCTGCTCAAGTTGATGTTGTTCGAAGAGCTATGTGCAAGTGTGACTACCCTGGTTGCCACAAGGCCTTCCGACGAAACGAGCACCTCAAGCGTCACAAGCAAACGTGAGTATTTACTGAGATTCATAAAAAATGAGCATTTTCACTAACAAAATGTAGTTTTCACGGTGAAGGACCCAACCGTTTCTCATGCGAGTTCTGTGGAAAGGACCAATTCAACCGCCAAGATAACCTCAACAACCACCGCAAGCTCCACGCACGACCCAACAGCCGCAACCGCGGAGTTGAGTTCATCCCTGCTGCAGTCCCTGTCATTGAGCAAGAGGAGAGAAGCAGGAAGAGAAGAGTGCCCTCAAAGTACAAGATTATTAAGAACACGGGGCTCTAAAAACTCATTTGATTTGTGTTTGCTTGCCGTGCCAGTGAGCTAAAACCCCCGTGGTGGCGGTTTGGAGATCTTTCAATTGAATAGATAGCCGGTTCTGACCTGCGCCAGTGTTTTCAGGACAAGCTGTTTAAGATGGGAATGTTAGGAGTGCCATAGTGAAGTCATCACGGGCACCAGATCACATAGTTTTCACTACAGTATCCTAGACTCCAATAATCCAATGACCTTGATACAGTTAAAGAGGAATAGATGCCCTCACTTGCCGATAATCTTTCATCTTGAAGCCTATCTTGCCCAGACAGATAATCTTGATGAATATCCTACACTTATCATCTCAGCTTACAGTGGCTGCCATATCCTGAAGCAAGCCTTCGCAAATTCGTATGATAAACAGAGTCATTTATGTCGCCAGCCGGCGTGTGGGTTTGTCCATAGTCTCTATGAGGTTTTCCTCCATAGCCCAGTCATCAATACGCTTTTGGTCTTTCGACAAGAGCAATGCAATGATATTGGGACTGATCATTACCAAAAGCCTGGCAATTTTAGGCCAATCCGATATTACCCCTTCAGCGCCGAAGTGGGGCCGTGTGAGAACGGTGCGGACCGTGCCTAGTCCGTGGGTTTCCTCCGGGACCTTGAAAAAGTTGAATAAATTCGGCAAGCTGCTCAAAAAAGATTTCAGATGATATAAGGGACGCCTTTGTACACAATAGCGCTTGACCGCTTTTCCTTACATTGGATTTGAGACAGCGGGAAGCGTTTCCCAATGAGAGATCCTCCGACGTCTCCCAAACCAGACAGATTGCTGACCGGCGTCTTCAGTACATTTTTATCATTGCTAGCGGCGAGTACGGGATTCTGCGGGGATTGACACGAGTCTTGACGACGAGGGATTTGACGGAGCAGGAACCTTCGGGCGCTGTGACATTGAAGACTGTAGCTGTTGGAACCTGACTATGACAACGCTCTAATATGGGTGAACAGTGGTAGATGCGGCTGGTCACGGAATCCCCAATTTGGGCTCGAGCCTATTCTTCCCTGGCAACGAACCTCCATATTTATTCAATTTGGCTCTTGGCGTTTTAGTGACTGTCTCAAGCAGTCATGATTACCTGTCATCATATCTGTCCAGTGTATAGTGGTTTGCTTCTATTTAAACGGATGGAGCTAAATATACTTTCTGTTCAACTAAACTAGAGCGAAGCGGTAGCAGAGTTTGGCACTGCAGGCAAAGCGCTGGCTCCGGCGGACGGCAAATTGGTCGAAGAGTATGACATTCGGATCCTCTCCCGTTGGTTAGATACCTTGAGCTGACAGGATCTTGCACCACAAAGCCTGTGCCCCAGACCCTAAATACTTTCACTTTCCTATCTCCTGTACGCCAGAGTCCATTTCTAGGGTCGAGGCAGCCGCCATCTATGGGATGCCCGCGTATTTGGAAGAAGGCGCCTGCTTCAAACTGGCTGCTCATGTATATCACGCACTGGACAAGGCACTTGTCGTCGAAGGTTTATAGGCGATAGTAACGATCGTGCGTCCCCGGCAACAAGAGTGCGCCTTCCCTGTGCTGCGTAACGCAAGGCCGCGGCTGGAGCAGAATGAGTATTCGGCACAATTAGATATGTTGAACAACTGGCAATAGCCGTTCCACAGTTGCGAGATCGATCTGCACGGTGTCAAGCCAGCGGTGCAACTAGGCTGCCGCCGAGGATGCACATACCTCCAGGCTGGAATATGCATTAATCACCATCCACCTCGACCGGTACTTTGTAGCCACAGTATCGATCTTCCATCTTCGTCGTCCTTACTCAAATTAGCCGCAATGGCGTGAGAGATTTGCTTGGCTACAGGAAAGGCGACGTATTCAAAATCTTGCTACGTGCGATGACGAGGCATGGGTACCGAGCCACGGTCCGAGTCGGTCTTCTCTAGGAATTCTCAGCTGTGTAGAGGGGTAGACCGTAGCACTGAGAGCGACGCGGTAAAGGGTATCGAGCATCAACGACTGCGTTCTGCGTGATGGAAATGACTCTTGTGCGACGTTAGATGATGCTAGAGATTGCAGGCAGGCCATGAACAGACTGATGGTGAGAAGCGCCGGCCAGGCGGGTGGTTTTAGCAAGAAGAACTTCTAGCGCAAAGCTGGCGTCGGCTTTAAAAGTAGATGATCAGACTCTACGACGTGCAGGAAAGTCGCAATGGAATATAGCTATGCAGAGATATCCCACTGGATGCCGTCATTCGTAGTTGGTGCGGAAGCTCATATTTTTTCGCGGAGAATCGCCAACGGTGTCACTTTTCGTCTCGCAGCGGATAATCGAGGGAGGCGAAAGAGATCACGAGAAAATGACACGCGTATCTGCAGCAGAGGGTAGTGAGTCATAGGAGACAGCTTAGCTTGACGCTCTTGCGGTCTGGCACGAGGTAATCAGTATTACGGCATAGAGGGGATGGATCTTATCTTGTTGTAGGTGATATTGCAGAAATTGGTGTGCACGGGGAAGAAGAAACCGGGCTTGCGGAAGGTACTAGTACGTCATATCGCTTTTATCAGGGATTTCTTATTGGATCGTCCCCCATGGTCATCATCAACTGATCAGGGTGTGGGTGAAATCTCCTATTGGCTCATTCTGCATCGTGTGTCTTCTCAACCTGACCATCCATACTTACGTGTCTTGCTGCCCATAAAGAGCTGCTATCTACGACTTACTAGTCCCTTCGTCGAACTGGGCTAGCTATCGGTCCAGCCGCATCTTTCGCTGCTTGGCCCTCCCCTTCAGCTTCCTATCAGTCGCCGAAATCCAAGTCGCATCCTGCAACCATCCCAGAAGCTCCATGGCGGCGCGTCATGCGCTCAGACACGGGTTTGTGAATTTCCAACACGGTCTTGTATCTATATTCAGTTCTGAGGTACCGTTCATCGATTGCCGCGCCCAAGAGCACCATGCTCCTTATTACGACCTCGCCGATCCGATTCTGCGGACCGTCGCAGCTACTGGGTTGCTGGGCCAGCCTTTGTACGGCCACATAGCAGGAGTGTAGAATAGGCGATCTGCATCAGCGATAAACGTGGAGATCTGATGCAAGAAGCGTCTTGTTATTAGTCAGATAGCTAACGCAGATTTCTCTCTAGCAAGCGGGCGAACCACTGTTCTTCTAGGACTAGACCACGAACACTCCTCGCGCGCATGGAACTGCCTAGAGGACCGCCACCAAGATGAACGACATCGAGACTATCGATGCCAAGACGACTAAATAGCTAGACGACCACCGATCGAACGACCGAAAGGAATATAATAAGAGTGATGGTACGTAACCGTTGAGACTACACGAGGCGACTTCCCGTACATGTCAAGCTTGAAAAGGTACCAGACACTGGAGGAAAGCGAGGATGACCGCCGCTCTGTGTCTGATGATGATGATGGTTGATCTGCCGGTGATTATCGCTCTGAAGCATATGTTGCTTCCCAGAGAGTGTAATCCAGAACGTTGAACAGTACATTCTCTTATGAGACTCCCATGCAGCGAGTGAATTTGACTCAGGCGCACCGTTGTCTTAGGACTTGGTACCCATAGCAGCTGTATGGATCTCGAGCGGCCGGAATAGGAGTTTCTGCCGAGGAAGAGCAAGCGTTGCACTACTTCTCAATGCGACTTTCGGTCACACAATGAGCTCTTCAAGCATACTCGTGCAGGGTGCGATGGCCCGGTACTCGAGAAAGCAAGTGTGCGCCATACAACTAGTCTAGCCGCAGCCATCAGGCCGATTTGACGTGCGGGCTCGACGGGAGCCACAGTCATGTTATTCGCTTATCTGCTTCTTTGAGTATAGAGAGATGCTTCGGACCCAACATCTTGATGCCTGGTTGTATACTCTCCTTCAATAGCTTGTAAGCCTTAGATATTTATACTGGCCATTGTAAGCTACAGCAAGATTGCTCATCGTAATAAGCGTTTTGGGATGGTCAGATCCCATAACTTCGACCTTCAAATCCTGTCTGTACATGCTCTAGAGATTTCTACGCTTCCTTGAAGCGCTTTGCGGAGAGCCATATCACTACTCGATTGCTTGGCCAGGTGAGCATAAGGGGATGCTTGTCACCAAGCTTGCGTCGTCCTTCGATAACCACAGTAAGGAGCTTTTCCGCCGTATCAAAATTTCGAAGACCGAACTAGGTCGTAGCAAGATTTACCGCCGACTGCACCATGTCGATGTTCATCTCACCTGGTGCCTTGATCCTTTGCCCTAGCACAGATGTACTCAACTGTTCTGCTTGTAGCAGCAGCCCAAGATTTTGGTAAGTCAGAACCAGGTCATCCATGGCAACCAGAGTCAAAGGATCGTCTTCACCGAGGTGTTCTCTCAACTGCCCCGTGACTGTCTGTCCCAACTCCTTCGCTTACCAGTATCACCCTTGCTGATTGTAGGTGTAAGCCAGCCTTTCCATGAGGACCAATGTGTCAACATGCCCCCTCCCCAGCGCTTCTTCTTTCGATAACTTGACACTGGAGCTCTTCAGCTTCGACATATTGGCCAAGTTCAACGAGAGTGGGTGCTAGATCAGTATTACAGGAGAGTGTGTCGTCGTGTTCATCACCGAAGTGACTCTTTCGTTTCTTCAAGAGCCGGCGGTAAAGCATTTCTGCTTCCAAGGCGTGCCCACGATCTTCAAATGCGGAGGCTAGATCAGACATCAAGAACAAAGCATCCATGTACCCATCTCCCAGTTTCTCCTTCATGATAGATGCTAAAGAGGCCAGGAGCTCACTCGTCCCGTCGAGCTGATCCTGTTTAAGATGTATCCGTGCCAAGTCGCGTGTCGAAGCGAGAGTCAAGGAGTGCGTCTCCCCGAGTTTGTTGCGCCGCACGTGGAGAATATGCGTAACCAACGTCTTCGCCTTGTCAAGAGGCCTTTTTCAGAATAAATAGGGGCCAGTTCCATTAGGACGCTTGCCAGGTCGAGGACGTTTTCTAGATCTATCGAGCCGGGACTTTGGGCTTCCCACAATCTTTCAAAATGGACTCAGCTTCTTTGAAGCGGTGTTGAAGTTGGTAAACTCGAACAAGACTGGATACACACTCGGGTAAATGAGGCTGGTCGTTTGACGCTTCCATTCCGATCAGCGCTTCCTTTAGCAGGAATCCAGCATCCGGGTATTGGTCTCGTTTTCGACATACTGAGCTGAGTGTCTAAGTTGAGAGAAGTCTGTTTAATTTTGCCCATAAATTGCGTTCGTGGGTGGCAACAAGCAAAGTATAAGCATACATATATTGGGAAAACGTTTAGCAAAAAGTAAGGGTGACAATATATAGACTTGGGCGGATAACTACTGGCCGCTAAAAAGCTCCCTGAGTACTTTCTGTAGATTAGCGTCCGATGTGACACCAGCGATTTGAGTGCCACCGTGCTCAGTCCTTTGTACCTTCAAACCCGTCCTGAAAGCGGCGAGGTCTGCTGCTGTGATAGCACTCTGGGTCTGCGAGGAGGAATTGACTCTGCTGCCGACTCTGGTACTCGTAGCCTCCGCCATACCAGCGTCTGGCGATGGGTTGACCTGGTCAGGTCGAGACCCGACAGCGTTCGCTTTGGTAAAAGATGGGTAAACTTGCCCAAAATGCTTCATACGAGCTTGACGAACCATTGCTAGATGTCCGCCTTTCATAGCTGCTCCAGTCGGCCGAGATACGCAATGATTGGTTTCAGCCTCTGCGCTCTCTGCAACGTTCAGGCGTGACTTAAAACAATCGACACGAGCTGAGCGGATCATTTCTTGTTCTGTCTCATAGTCCCTCTGCGCTCCCCCGGTCTTCGCCTCTGCCCCCTCCTCTTCATGGGTGAGTCGCAAACCTCGCCATTGGGTAACAATGGCGCGCGCATACTGGATGTCGTCTGAGCAGCCGCTTTCGATGCGAATCTCCATGGCAGGAACTTGGCGATTCAGCTGCGTGGTGACTTCTGTAGCTTCTCCCGTCGCGTTTCTTGTGGTCAAATACATAGGGGCTCGAATCCATGCCTCTCGAGCTTTGTCGTCAGGGAACAGTTGGCCTATATCAGTCAAGCATATCGTCGTGTGCGCCGGTCTAGCATGGAGTTCCAGCGTTTTCACACCCTCTAAGCTACTTTGACAAAGTCGAATCGTTGTTTGGGAACGCTTGACTGGGAAAGACTTAGCAATCGTTGTTCATGTGTCGGATCTGTCGCAGTATTTCGATATCTCACCTTTACATTTGTCGCAAATCGGCGTGGGGGAAAAGAGGTGTTCAGGCACAACTACTTTCCTACCTCCACCGGGAATTTCCACATCTAAATAGAAATTCGACATTTGGTATCGTACGTGTGGTAGATTCTATGGTCGGACGTCATCGAAAAATACTCAAACTATCTGCAGCTTAAAAGGCGAGTTTGTGCAGCGCGGGGAAACAAGAGTCGTAACTAGCGGGGTTGCTGTGGATTATAAACTCAGGCGCGGGAAAGAAGTATCCACTTTGGCGGCAGAGGCCAATAACCCCGCTCCAGGGACTCGACCCAATGCCGATCATGTCGATGAACAGGAGGCGCTACACTTGGCCAGGATAGCCGCCAAATCTCCTACTTCCAGCATTGGGATAGCCAAGTGGCGGTCAGAGTATTGGATCGCACATCAATCACATAAGTCATCTACGCGCCCGTCTCTTCGCCACATGGAATGGAGTCGCAGCTAGCGCGTAAATTTCTTCCGCCAGCAACGTCCAACAAGCTGAAACGTCTCTGGCTCGGGTTCGCCAATATGATGTACTTGTAATGGGAGAGATGCGCAGGCGCTAAGTGCGCTTGTGCTATAAACAATATGGTGATGGATAGTATGTGCACCCATATGGCACTAGCAGCAACACGCGTCGCGTGCAATTCATGACGCGCTCCATAAGACCAGACATGCTTGGTCTACTTCCTTAACACCTCTCAGAAGTCACTTGTGCTGCTTCGCAGAGGTTGCCGCACTAGCATTAGGCATTCCGAGGTGGCTGGCTGTGCTGCACCACGGTGGAGTTACCGACGGACCCTGGTTGGTACGTTGCTCCTGTCCTTCAATCTACGGCCAGCTAATTACAGTCCACAACAATACGGGAAGAGGCAATGGTGAGCCGGGCTTGATACAACCACCACGAGGCAATGCCAGAGCCAACAATACATTTGGTCATTGGTGATTTCCAATCATGTGAGAGATAGCAAGCACCATGCGCCGTAACCGCCCTGAATGATTCAAAATATGTGTCAGCTTCCCGTGAGACTGTTGGCGTTTTGGCGAATCAAAGTTCGTTGGACCCACAAACGAGAAAAGAGATGAGATGCAAATCAGCCTGTTTTCTTTAGGCAAGGCGCT
The DNA here is from genome assembly GCA_013755755.1 of Fusarium sp. NRRL 25184. Classification (NCBI taxonomy): domain Eukaryota; kingdom Fungi; phylum Ascomycota; class Sordariomycetes; order Hypocreales; family Nectriaceae; genus Fusarium; species Fusarium sp. NRRL 25184. Next base: position 20,188 of record JABSSZ010000753.1, read on the forward strand.
GTCGTGCCACCAGCATTTATTTCCCAGGTGCGTACTTTCGAAACAACAGCGCCACTCAAGAAGAAGGGTTGTTTGTATGTAAATTGCCAGTTAGTTTGTAGGGACATAACTACCGCATGCCGTAGCTTGGCTGGCAGCAGGCCTTGTGCATCTTGAAATGATCGTCTCTGCATATTGGGTGCAACCTAGGCTAAGGTGAGGTCCTGATCAACATCCGCTTTAAATACCATCGGGAAGGCTGATTGGTAGGTATTGGACAGTCAGACACTGTAAGGGAGCTACACAGAGAACATGAGGATGGTTTCGGAATGAGCTTACGAAACAAGATGTATGGGAACGACAAGGCAGAGTCCGACACGAGCTCAAGTAGAACTCGATGATCACGTCGTTCGTTGTTGGTGTTGCGAGAGTTTTTGAGGGCTCGCGTTAACAGATGAGAAGGGGAAAAGTTCCAAATAGAGTTCAAAGGGAGTACCGTATCCCACAAGATGTTAGATACACAACTGTTACAATTCTGCCACAGCAGGGTGAGTCCATTGCCGTGACTTTCAAGAAGGTATTGGTGGAGGATTCCATTTTTGTTGTTGCTGGTTCTGTTCGTCGGTTGTGTGAGCCTTCGAGCAGCAAACTATTATTATTCTTGTGGCCGCGATCTAGTGCCTCTTACAATGCGCAGCAGCCTTATGTCGACATAACCGTTTACATTTTCATCACGTTCATTTGGAGTCCTGTTTTTCATTGCCATGTAAAGCTCCTGAGACTATTGATAAGTATTGGCTACTTTAGACGTTGCTCTGCCACTAAAATTGCGCGATCGAGTTTCAGCGATAGAAGCTTTTGGGCATTCAGGCCAATGTCACTGAACTTGTATGCTACTATGACTTTCGCTCCAGAATAATCGATCAAAGATACCGCATTATCAATGAATCGAGGAACAATTCTTGGCAGACTGGCTCTTTCGCCTCCGCCTTGATCACTCTGGACTGATGATCGAGCAGTTGCAATTCTGGGCCCATTGAACCCATACGCAGCAGCAGCCGGCCGCTGATCTCCTCATCGAATTTCCAGATATGCCAGTCGACACTCTTGTTACTTACAGAGAACGCGTAAACCACTTTGCGACCAGGCATATACATAATTAGGCCATCGGAACTTCCGACCGGACCAACACGAGCACTCTCATCGATGCCATAGCAGTCATGGCGACGCGGAAACTGGAACGTACCAATCTCTCGTCCGCTGCTCCTTTTCAAGAGATGAAAATCGCCCACCAATTGAACCACGTAGTCGGGAGTAAGGCAAGTAGTGTAGAATCCCCCTGGCCACACTTTCCAACGCAGCTTATTTTGAGTAATGCTCCAAAGAATCAAGTTCTTTTCCGCATAGATAAGGAGATCTTGTTGGTCACCGTTCACTGCGCTAATGCGTGGTCCGCTGATAGAGATAATTCGATACGGGCCGTTGTCACAAAGCTCCTGATCGACTCGGAGTGACTTGAGCAATATGTCCGCTTCTTTACGGAATATCTCGTCGTCCGAAGACGGCGAAGTGTGCTCGAACAAAACAAGGAAATAGCCGAAGTTCTTTAGCAACAAGTTGGGTTTTTTAAGTGCCAGCATTTCCCCCGCCACACTGTTTACTTTGCAGTGCCACTGGTCAACCCCGTTGGTCACGTTAATGACTGGGTCTGTCAAGTCAATCTGAAATCCATGCCGCTGAAACCTTATTGCAGAAGGTAAGGCTGCATCTGATGTGTTGGGGCCGTCAGGGGATACTGGCTTGCCACTTGACGCGAGGGAAACCGGCCTATTCGGGTCGACGCTGCAGGCGAACAGCCATTGTTGAAGGAAAAGTTCTTGAGATGTGGAACTGTTGTCTATATTTGGAGAGTCTCCAGGTTGCTTGGTTTCATATGGTGGCGCGGATTTCCCTCCGTTTGACGCTTGACTCAATCCGCTAGATACGGCATCGTAGGGTGGTGGCGACGAGGGCGGCGGTGCTAAGAAATAATAAGTCTGGTGTCTTAGCAATGAGATGCCCGGTTCCCTGTCGATCTTACTATTGTCCATCTTTCAGTCGTGTCGTTCGTAACGGAGAAGCTATGCTAGGGTAGGAGGAGTGGATGACTTGCACGATGGGTGGCGAAAAGGAATAAGAAGTTCTGATTCCGTGCAGACGAAAGGGCTGGTATCTATGCCTTTTATGGGTACAGCTGAGGGGGGTAAGTCAACCTCGGCGATGTGCAAGGTATTTAGCGTTAGCACAGCCATTGGACCTACTACCCTGGGGCTACAAGCGCCGACATGGAGGCTGTGCTTCGCGCCCATGTTCCAGCGGCCAACCCACCTGGCCAACCCATTGGCCGCCAGCAAGTCCACCCCGGCTCAATTCAGACCCTTCCCCACTCTGCCTAATCCTTTCACATCCCATCCCAACGCGCTTATCCTATCTCATCAGAAAAAATCATCACCACAGCATCCATCCTATCCCATACATTTTCATCTCTGCACCCATCACCATCAACCCCTACAATGTGCACCTACGATTCCAAACCGTCCGAAAATATTAATGCCTGACCGGACGCTTCATGTTCCCGTCCATCCTACGACCGAGGTACGCGAGGCGCCTACAGTCAATCAGAAAGACATAACTACTCCGCCGTCCTCAGAGCTTGCTGAAGTTACGCCTGCAACAATATGAAAATGTATGCCGAAGAGACTGTGACACGATGACAGCCTGCCCGAAGAAAGTAACTTGCAGAATAACCCGTTTGACGATCTGACACCGACCAAACCGGCACGAACATTCCAAATGAATATTCCATCACGACCATTCTCCAAACTCACCGGTCCTGCTGCCATCATCCTCACTCAGGTTATTCCAGATCATCACGCCTTGTCAAGTATTCTATGCTTGAACTCCTCTACAAACCCGTCTGTTTCATTCTGATAAAGAAATCTCATCTGTCGAAACACATACACAAGCCATACGACAAGATTTTCAGCATTGTGTACAGGAATAAATTCATACTTAAAGTGGCTACGAAAGAATGTAAGGATATCGATAGAGATGTTTCGTTCATGTGGCTTTTCAAATATCCAAGCCGCAAATCCCCAGAGCATTGCAGAGTGTTCATGGAGACTGGTGAGATCACAATGGACAAGAAGCCCGACTTCAAATCAAGACGAGAAATACGAGACGCCAGCGCCGAGAACTGGATGGGATTTGGAGACGCGAGATTCCAAGAGCCAAAAGGTTATGGAGACGTTGACTTGGGAAAGTTTGGCGATTATAGAAAGGGCGAGACCTGGGTCATTGAAGATCAGCTCGCCTGTTGTTACCCAAACTCTGCTAATCCTATGCCTCGTTTTTGTAAGCTCACGGGCTGTACAGATTGCACTGCCCAAGATATCCTCTCCGTTTCAACAAAGGGCTCTGATATCGACTTACGCACAGGAACGAGGAGATGCGACATTTGACAAGCCACCCAGATCTTCCTCGAGAAGCTGCAGTGCAACCGCTTCGAATGCTAGATACGATCGACTCTTCATAAGCGGATAGGAAACTAAACTGAACTCCTGCTCAATTAAACACCTCTTCGCGCTGCTCGATGCCAAGACGATCGAATGACTGAGCGATCGAACAATCGAGAGAATAGGATGACAGTAATGGAAGTCGTCAAGACTCTAAGAGAGGGATATTTCCCGATCTTCTCGTCCGCGCGAGGGACTATACATGGAAGGATTGAAGGCACTTTGGATTGGAGGCAAGTACGAAGCTGAAGAACAAAGCGAGAACGATCGTCATTCTCCGAGTGATGGCGACTGTCGCCTCTCTGGTAATGGCCATGGTTGAGTATCTGTTACTCGCAGGGGAGCGTACGCCGTGACGATCGCTGCGACGTTACCGCAGCAAACCGATGCTATAACTCATGCGAGAAATGTAAGCGTTTCTTGTCAAGCCCTGTGGGTTCTTGGGAACATGATTTTCTGGAGAGTTTTATCCATCCCGAGCAGCTGGAAAACGACTCTCTACTGGCGAAGAGCAAGAGTGGTGCTTCTCATCTGGGCGACTTGTCACGGTTTGCGTGCGGCTGACATTCGTCTCTTCATTTGTGTGGAGGAAAAGAAATTGTCCTCCTCTTGGTCTTGATGGCAATTCCAATACCGCTCTGCGATATTTCTCTGTTGCCTCCCTCTATTGACATCCACTCGTCTTTCAACGGTTTGACTCCGGTGTTTTGGGACGCCAACACTGACATCGAGAACCTGAGCGCCCGACAACCATCCGCAAAAGCCCCTGATCGTCGGAGTCAAGGACAGGTTGGAATCGCTTGAAGAAGCTGCTCAAGTAGAGAAAGGGGGAGACACCTAAGAGGAGACTCTCCTCCTACGCTCTTAAGGATGGCAACCTATACAAAAGCCCAGCTGCCTTCCATGCATGGTAAGTTGAGAGGTCGAGCTTGAATGGCTCAGATCTTGAGTATCTGTGCAGCTATTGAAAAGTGCTCCGCTGGACATGACCCAAAAATGATTTTGATAGCAAAATCTTGAATCGAATTTCACTAACACCACAGTAGCTGGCTATGATGTGACCCGATACCAAAATGCAGGGTACGAACAGTATCATGCGCAGACCTATCCGACTGAGCAACCATCCGATAAGTTTGCTCAATTAAACCAGCAGTTGTTTGCTTTCAACGACCAGGCACAGCATGTTACGACATCTGTATCGTACCAACCTGCAAGAGGCTTTTTTGGCACTGAAGTTTTTGTAAAGCTTTCGTCCAAATATGATCTGTTCTCGTTATCGTCGCCGATTTCACAATGGTTTCTGATGTTCGGCTCTGAGAAATGCTCGGTTCAAGATGTCTCTCGAGATATGCAAGACGGTTCTGGGTTCATCTACACCTGCAGCGGGGATGCGCCTCAATTTCTTGCCACAAACTGTGCAAACAGTAAAGTGCCCTTATCGCTTGTTCTCGGCGGTCCCTCGGGAGAAGAAATTACTCGAGTCCCTGTTGGTACTTTTCAGTTTCTGGAAGGGTCGGGGGATGACAACACAAGGTCGACTAAGATGCTCAAGCATGAGGATAAAGCACCTGCCCCTGAGATCGATCAGCTGAGTACCCCAGTTAAGGTTGAGCCTCAGCTGCCATCAGATACAAATATCTATGAACATCCACCTCAACGAGAACATCATGGCGATACCTTCCCGCAAGCAAATGGCGGCATGATTAGCACTTGCAGCAGAGGCACGAGCTTCACGGAGCCACACCACCACCGCCGCCCGGCGGCTGGATGGAGCCCTTATCCAAGCACCCTGGGCAGCACGGGGAGGGGCCCTGGTGGATTGGATACTTCCTTGGTTGGTCGTCCGTCTTTGACATCATTGGGAATGTCGCCTCCGTCTCACTCTAAGGGCGCTCCCCAACTTGTCCGAACTAGCACCATAACTACCAATGCTGGAAACAACACAAGTTACCATCCTATCTCGCTTTATTCTGGCAAGGCAGTTTTGAAGATTTCAGGCAAGCTGGAATCGATGGTCGAGAAGTGGACATCCGAGGAATGTCCCAACCGTCGTCGGATTGTCCTCTTCCGTAAGACACAAAAAGGATCAACTGTCAACGCCACCTGCCAATCGGTAAGCGTCAATGAGCGACCAGTCAACAGCATCTGCATATCATGCATCTGGTGGGCCGACAAAGGCGAGTGTTATGTCACATCGGTCGACATTATCCACCTTCTCGAGCAACTTGTCGCAGCACCGAACCGTTTTAGTGTTGAGGAGAAGAACCGCATCCGCCGTAACCTAGAAGGTTTCCATCCTCAGACAGTATCCAAGGCCAAACCCGACAGCGAGGAATTCTTCAAGATCATTATGGGTTTTCCTAGCCCCAAGCCCCGCAACATTGAGAAGGATGTGAAGGTTTTCCCATGGAAGATTCTTGAGTCAGCGCTCAAGAAGGTTATTGGCAAATACAGTGCTAGTCCCAGCAGCACAGAAGCGACGTCCAGCAGGATAAACTAGACCAACGGAGCATATGCGCCTTTGCCTACGCCTCCAGGACAAGGTATGGGCCCAGCTCATCCAGATACTCATGCGCAATACTCTCTTCATCATCGCCACCATTTGATCCCTTCACCTCGGTTGCTATCAAGCTCCCAGTCTGGCTGGCCCCTTCCACTACAGCGCCGTGATACTCAATGGCAGCGTCTCTGCCACTCATTCCCGGCCTTCACTACCACAGTCCACAGCAGTACGAACACGACATCACAGACAACTCGGCTAGTATGTAGTACAGGGCATGTGCAGAGAACCAACACCTAGATACCAAATGGGCTATGGGTCGTAGTTGAATGACCAGTGAACGACTCATGGACCCGCCATCTCGTGATAACCCATTGGATGGGTCTGAAGGTTGTGTTGAGTAGCCTTGCTCACATTGAAGGAAGGCTACGGGGGATTGATCTTGAATAGTCTTGCGTATTCACTTCCAAGCAACGCCTTGTCACGATATCGAAGAAAAAAAAGGTTTCACCCTCCAGTAACTCAGAATGGATAACGAGGGCAACTACATCTCAAGGAGGCCAGCCTATGGAATGGTGAGGTTAGAAAAGACCTCAGTGTGTATCTAATTAGGGTTACAGAGGGTGATCGATGGTGCGGTATGTATGTATGTGTATTTTTCGTCTGGGGGGCCGTAGGCCCCGAAAAGTCTCCTACTGGAGCACAGGACGTGCTGGGCTAAACTATCTAAAAACGCTGCCGTACTGATCCTCGCTCAGGTCTTCTGCAAGGCCTTTTGCGTCGGAGCCGTATACATGCTCGAGCTTTTTCTCTACTCATTCCCCCAAAAGGCACCTCTCTACCCGTAGCTAGCCCTACAGTAGTTGTCAGTGAAGCACGTCCCATTGGACATCAATACAGCTGATCTTAGCAGAGCTCCCCTCCAGCAGCGTCTCCCATCTAGTTCATCCAGCATATCATCGGCACAAAGGCGCATTTATTTTCAAGAGGTCATCCCGTCAGCGGGATCTATTCCTCTCCAGCCTAGAATTCTCTTGCACAGATAGATCAAGTGGCTTTCCATACCCTGAGGCAGGAAGTCCATGATCCCCTAAGATCGCCAGTAGCTGCAACCTAGGACCGTACATCCTTGGGGAAACCCCTCGCAGGGAAAAACCCAAGGCAGCTAGAACGCTGCTCTGTGGACGAGGTAGTCGCCTCATTCCACGGTCTCCAGGTAAGCTCTGTACCGTTTCGACCCAACGGTTTGGTCTAGAGGTCTCAGCCAGTGAGACAGATTGTCAAAGCCTGGTGGTGTTCCAGGCAGCAGCCGAGGCCGCAAAGAAGAAGAAGGTCTCTGGGCAGTACGCGACTGCAGAGATCGGTCAAGCAGCTTCCGAGCTGCAAAAAGGGCAACGAACCATGTGGGGTCCGTGCGTCAAGGTCGAGGGCACCAGAGGTCCCAGAAAGTCGAGCAGCCGAAGGCTGTTTGTGTTGTTCGGGCAGCTAAAGCTGCTGTAGTCGGTCGAGGCAGCGTTAAACTGCAGGCGAAGATGAGAGTGAGAGTGAGGGTGCGATGACCCTCAATGCCAAGCAGCAAGATGCTGCGAATGTCGTCTGGGCAGCCGAAGCTGCAGAAGTCGGTGTTACGGGAAGTCGAGGGGCACAGAGGCCGGAATGTCGCAAGCTCGCGAAGCCGAAATGTCGAGGTGAGAAGAAGTCGTAGATAAGTCAAATGAAATGGTGCCCGGAGGCGATGTCAAGAGCTCGCGAAGCTCAGTGCCGTTGGAAACACTTGTCACGAAGAAAGGTCAACTCTCTGAATCCCTTTCTTCCAGCAGCTGTTAGGGTCCCGCTAGTCCTGCAGCTGCTTTTGTTGCCATTTTGGCCTGTAAAAACTTTCTGCCCTAGCAGAACGCTAACATCGGGTGCCAAGGAAAAGTTTTTACAGGAGAGAGTTGATCGATGGTGCGGTCAAAATGGCGAGGGGCACTACAGGGTAATTTGGTGAACCAGGAGACATGAATGATGTAGTAAATAAAGAAAGAATGATCATGATGGTTTGCCGGAGGCCGGCGGCCGTTGTGTTCTGATGACAGTCGCTACTTTGAAGTGTCTCGCTTAACGTTCAGCTGAGGAATGGGTCTCAATCGCCTTGCGCCCCATGCAGGTAGTTAGAAGACGGTATCTTGTTCAGAGGACTCTAACGACAAAGCACTTTTGTAAGGGAATTACAGATGATTTTTCCAGGTCGCAGGTACCATGAGCTCAACGGATCCCTGGTCCCCATTCCACCTGGATACTGTGGATAGGGAACGCATGTCCAACGGCTGGCGATTGCACCAGGGATGCGGGTGTACGTGCATGTGAATCCGGGGTACTGCTTTGTACCAAGGCCAGCTCTCCAAATCGTGGTGAGGGGCACCGGATGCAAACCATCTTCCCCGAGAAGCGATCGGGATGTCGTCAGAGCTCGTTGCCCCAGGGTCGTCCGTGTTTGGTGAAGCGCGGGGATCCACATATTATCAAAGGTCTCCAATTGGAGGCTCTTCAATGAACTTGATTGAGGTTCAGTAAAAATTGAAGGCCGTGCTTCGCGAGGTACACCGCTGTAGACAGGGATACGCTGCCGCTATTGTGGCTGTTCAGCTTATCTCGCTGCCAAGTACTCGAGTATATCCAGGGACCCTGAAGTTTCCGCTCCTCTACCAACCCATATTGTCTTTGGAGCGTACACGTTCCACTTGCCCCAACGATGGACAGCCTGAAATAGACCCGCCCCGCTCCCAATGCCCTTCTCATTGGCCCTCGTGGTTGGCTTATCGATTCAGTACAAAGCGTGGATTTCGGCCATTAAAGAGGACAGGCAAGCGCAACCAACCTTCATCCAATGTTTTCTTCTAAATCGCAGTCGCCTATTTCCAGGTTTCCATTAACCCGCAACTACGGCATTAGCATGACGGGAGATTTCACGGCCGAATCTCATCTAAACTCCGATTGTGATCAATTTGATACCTTGGCTGAAAATGCAATGGACAAATTTGAATATGCTCATGATTCGTTTGCAAGCGGTTCTGGAAACTTGCCTTTGTCAATTGACGAATATTCTACACATTACCCGCCAAGCGGCAACACAACCACCTTTAGTAACAACCACGAAAGTTATGCTACTTACTCATCAACTGACAGGTACGGAATACGAGTCACCAAATGTTCGTGCTATTCAGGTTTTCAACGGCTAGGTATAAACTTTGGATGGACCAACTAACATTGTTTTGATTGCAGATCCCCAGAAACTATTCCCACTCTATTCGGCCACCTTCACCAACAATTTCAGTTTCAATCCCCTGCCGCTATCGAAGTCGACAAACTCAAGGACAATCTCTACAGAACTAGAAGTTGGAAAAAGTCACCACCCGACGAGTTCCGTCCCCAACAACCTTCCACAAAATGTCAATTCTCCTCTGCCATCTCTTCTCGATCAGCGCCTTTCTACCACAGTGACAGATGGCCAAACGATAGCTCCGATAGCTATCGTTCACTCCAAACACGAGCAAATAGGAATAGCAGTGGTGATGCCGCTTCAGCAAGCCCCAACTACGACTTCTCCGAAGAAGAGGACATGAAAATGAAAGATGAAAAGTCGCTCAAGAGACTTCGCATTTACGATACCTACATATCTGGCGGTCACAAAAGAAGGGCAGCCAGCCCCAACGACGAGCACATGTCCTGGCGGCGCGAGTCGAGCTCCTATCATTCTCCCCAAGATCATTTCGCATCTCCTCCATGGCCCAACTCATACCCTTCGACCATGTCAACGTCGATGCACCCAACCAGCATTACAACTGCTAATTCTTCGGCTCAATGCTTGCTCGTGGGCCCATCTCCAGCCGGTATCTTACACAGCTCCTGGAATTCGCCTGACACAGCTACCGTATCCGCCGATCTAAACCTTCCAACCTCCATTTCCAACCAGGGATTAATTCACCCTAGAAACATATCGAGCACAAGCACATTTAAAATTACTGAAGCGCAGGAGCTTAGAGAAACTAAGTTGCAAGACCTTTTCGTGTGCGAGTGTTGCCCCAGGAAGCCCAAGAGGTTCGGGACGCTTGCGGAACTTATGTGAGCCAGATTTCGACTCAGCAGTCTCATTTTGAATAGAGTTGCTCGAGACGATATGTTTCGTCGTATATGTTTCAAAACTGACCAACAACTAGCGCTCATAAGGCCGTCCTACTACTGGAGAAGACGGGTGACTATCAAGATAACGTAGAAAGAAACTACAAAGCTCACCTTCCTTCAACTCAACAGGTATACCAAGCAGCCACGATCATACCTATTCAGCTGACATCTCGTAGCTATACCCCGAACAGACTTCCCCAGGCCTACCCGAACGAAGAGCAGAAGAGAATGAGGAGGCTCCCACAAGAGCTAGCCCAAGTGTAGAGAGCGACTCGAAATTCAACAAACAACCAAAGCCTCAAACAAGACCGCCAGACTCCGAGCGACGAACTCGGAGCTTTACACGGTCTTCTGATGCTGCTGGTGGTACCGGCTCAATTAGCCCCAGAAAAGATGAATCAGCACAGAGTCAATCACGCGAACCGGTTACGCCCGATGATTTCCAGAATGTAGACAAGATTTGTCCCTTCTTGCTATATGAGCCAAGTCTCATTCTACCTGGTTGGAAAGCATGCTTTGGACTGAAAAAAGAAATATCTCATATTGTTGCGCATGTCGCCAATAATCATGGCCTCATTCGTGGAATACATCCCAACTACGGCTCCCGTAGCTGGGGGTACCTGGCGAGTTGTCAAAGTTGCGACAACTTCAGCAACAAGGGAGGGGGCTGCAGGAAATGCTGCTCATTGCTTACATGGGGAGACGATGATCTTGTTAACCAGAGCCACCATGGTGTGGTCCTTTGCTTGCGATGTTATGCCAAATTTGGCAAGAAGGATATGAAGAACCATATGACTGGTCTGCCATGCCGTGGCAACATGGACATACCAAAGAAGGAGAAGTTACACATTCTGTACACAACCTTTTGTTCAGATACCAAAAAGCCCAGTGAGTCTCTTCGCTCTTGTTGTTTATTATTGCCACTGACGCTAACAATTCGTCTGACACAGCTACTATATTTACCAACCCAAGCCCTCGAACCTCCACGTCCGATCAAGGATCAATTTGCTCTAGGGACATATCGGGCACAAGTACATTTAAGATTACTGAAGTGCAGGAGCCTGGCGAAACTCAGGTACAAGACTCCTTCGTGTGCGAGTGTTGCCCCAAGAAGCCCGAGAGGTTCGAGACGCTTGAGGAACTCAGTAGTCTCGTTTTGAACGGGACTGCTCGGAATGATAGGATTTATCGTATATGTTTCAAAGTTAACCAACAACTAGCACTCACAAAGCTGAAAAGCCGTACAAATGTGCATTCTGCAGAAACTTTTTCAAGAACCAAGGTGATGTAGAACGACACAAGAAATCGACGCATGGACGCCTCAGTTCATGGTCCTGCTCAGCTCTCTCCGGATACGAGAGCGCTTTTCACGAATCTACTGACAGGCCTGGCCAAGCTGACACCTGCGGCTACTGTGGCGATGAATTCCCACGATCGGGATGTGGCCCTGATACAGGTGTCTCTACTAGTGGCAATGTGCCTCAAACAGTCACGGATCACGACAGGGGCGAGCGCCTCAGACATCTGGAAGAAGTACATAATTTCAGAAAATGCAAATCCTCCGCGAAGTTCCCTCGAGCGGATAATTTCAGAGAGCACCTTAAGCGTATCCACGCAGGGACAAGTGGAAAATGTATTAACGTGCTTATAAATGTTTGTATGTTGAAAGAGGCCCAGCCACTAGATAAATGCTCCGATCCAAGTATTCATTGCGTGGAATGAGCTTGTAATGTAACGAAACTCAACTCTGTCTCGCGGGAGAACCGCTGGATGGTGGTGCGCGAATAGAGGCATATTTAAGAGCACATCGAGCTGAAGTAAATTAAATGCTCTACTAGCGTCTGGCGCTCGTGTCACCAGTCACCCAAAGTTGTTTCTGAATGCGTCGCAGAGTTATCACTCGCAGCAGAAGTTAGTTTGGCATCAAGTTCCTGGTTTCCTTGATATTAATCTGACAGTCTATAGGTATCCATACTTCTCTATGAGAAGAATCTTTAGGTCGCTGTTCCGGCTCTAGCCACAGGATCGCTAGAGCATTATTGGTCATGGCTCCAAGATTCCCGAGAATTGGCGTTTATCTGTCAGCTATTTAATACACTATATAACTTGAAAAGTACATCATCTGCTTAAATCTAGATCTCATCTTTGTCATCCATGTGAATTAATACTGCACCCTCCGGTATGGCCATAGTTCCTGGCCATTACTTCCCTTGTGTCAGGCCGTTGTCCACCGACTGAGAATGTCATAATTAAGGTATTGTATATTGTAAGCCGTTGCGAAGAGTCCACTAAATCCCATCAAGCTGAGTTCCCCTTCACAATAACACGTTTGAACCAAGTTCGACTGACCTATAAAGTCCCAATCCTCATGTCCTCTCCACGGCAGGATTGTGAAGTGCGAGGACTACATCAGTACTCCTATGAAGCCTCTTCTCCCCTCCAATGCTGTTGAGATTGCTTTACAACTTACTACGCTACCAACTCTCCTGTAGAGGAGAGGAAACGCAGTATGATCTCATGGTGACCTCGCTGGTGCCTCACCGAGGGTCCTCCCCTCAAATCCCAATATGCACTCTCTGTGCTTCCATATAAGACTTACTTCCATTCAGTGAGTTATCGACCCGCGTTAGGCGATTAGCCCAGAAGTAAGGCAAAGTAAACTCTCTAAAGGTTTGCATCCGCATCCTCATACTCACTGATGTCCTTGACGGGCTTGGCTCCGGAACTGGCAGTGAGACGAGCCTTGTAAAGCCTGACATCGGTGATTTCCTCGTCCGTCTTCACGGCATCTCCTGGGGAGGGCTCCTCGTCGGCCTTCTTCTGAGCCTCTTCTGTCGCTTATCAACCCCTTCAGCCTTACCCTGGGCCTGCAGATGAATCGATAGCCGTGCCCTCTGGCTAGAAGCAGGGTTCAGGCGCTGGTTGAAGAAATCTTCAACCTCTGGTTTGGTCAGAAGCTTAATCTGTGCGGCATCGCGTTGGGCTGTCAAGAGTGTTAGTGGATATTTAGACCACGCTTTGTGTAAACTTACCGAGCTCGAAGTCGTAGTATTCGTTTGTAATCTGAGACCAGTGGCGAGTGGACTCCCGGTCCAGGTTTCTAGGCTTCTCGAAGCGCCGAACGATCTAACTTCGCTTGTGACCTTCGAACTCTGTCTCACTCATCTTCTCCATAGTGTCCGCATATCTCATGAGGAAGGACTCAATACGGGAGTCAAGGAATTCTGGTGGCATCTCACTCTGGATGAGGAAGCGGAAACCACATGTCGTCGAGAAGGCTCGAGGTCCACTGAAAACGATGAAGCCGAGTTGTTCCTTGGTCCGGGGCTGATCGAAGGCTGGCTCATGGAGCATCTGGTCCAGGAGTAGTCCCGCTCGGGAATATTGAGCCAATTGGTGTAATCGCCACCTGATGGTAGGAGGATTGTAGCTGCCAGTTGCTGTACCCTCGGGTCAAGCGCTCCCTGACAATCCCGTAACGGTCTTCCTTGACATGCAGGTCTCGCATTGTTGTGACGACTTGTTCCAAGAGCACAGGCAGCTTATCATTGTAGCCGCTAACATCCAAGAACAGACCGCGCGAGTCGAGACTTACGTTGTACTGTAAGCCAGCCAGCTCCGCTTCATATGAGTACTCCTCGAGCGCATCATGGACTAGGTCAGAAAATAGTCGAGCCTTGACATTGCTCTCCGGCGAAGCATAGATGAGTGGCGTCTTCAAGCTGACAATGACGTCGGCGCGAGGAACCCAGAAGGTATCATCCTTTTTCCACCATGCCCTAGCAATGCTGTCTTTGCGAAGAACCTGATGTACTGGAAAAGTATCTTGACGATCCCAGGGCAGTTCTTGAGACCCTCCTCCTTCAGACGAACTTGTACATCAAAGATACCAGGAGTGCCGGGGCAAACGGGTTAAGAACCAGCGCTAAGACCATTGGCCCAACCTTTGGACTTGATATATGACATGATACTTCCAGGGCCCTCATGTCCGATAAGATGGCTAATGTATCGGCTAGGCTGGGTAGCAAACATAAACTCCTAGTCGATAAAGGGGAAGTACAGGTGAAGCTCTCGAGAGTCCATGACGGGCTTCGCAAAACACTGCATGCCGAGATCAGATTCCCTGGAGGGAAGCTCGCCCGGCCATCTGTTTGGTGGAAGTTTTTTATTGATGATAGGAGAGACCAGCTCAGCAACCCATTTCTAGAGTGCATTCAGCGGCTCTCTGCCCAGAACGACTAATTTGATGCGGTTTGCTGAATAGTGCTTGGCATGAAACTCAACGAACTTATCCCTCAAATTAATCCCACGTGCCTCGGGGAGTGTCTTGAGAACCTCGAAATTGCCGGTTGAGAAGTGACAGAATGGGTGATTAGGGTTGGATAGACTTTCCCAGCTGATGCAGCCTCCAGGTGTCATTTTGAAGTTTTTTTTTTTGTTTTCCGAATCGACTGCCTTCAACTCCCGATCCAAGGTCTCAGAAAGAAAGGGGTTCAATGAAGAACTGGGCGAATCGGTCGAGAGCCTCGCGCAGAGATAGGTTGTTATCGGATGGATCCTGATCATTGTCCGGCTTGGCAGAAATGTCAAAAAAGTAGTTCGTCGATGTTGGCCTTGTGTAAGCATTGGAGCTTCCTGAATTGGCGGAGAGGTATTGGCCGTATTCGTTCTCAATTAGGAATTTCTTTGCGCCCATGAAAAGAAGCTATTGACAAGCAGAAATGTTAGTCCACTGCCTGGTTGTATAACATCACGAATTTTGAATTGGGACACTTACATGTTCGACCGCATGGGCCATACCGGGGATATCAGACTCGTCGCTGAAATTTCCCACATTGACATCCAAGGCAGCGCTGGCCTTGTCGGTGTCGGGGTCATGTACCAGGAGAGCCTCGAGCTTGTTTTCCAGACGAATGACTCGATAATCACGATCGTAAAGTGAAGGCTTCTCCAGAGAGTCGGAACGAGCGTTATCGGTATAGGAGCATCGTCCGCGGCTGGGGTGGCATCTTCGTCGTGTTGCGAGTGAGGCATTGCTGAAGCGATGGTGTCAAGACACACCTACTCGACATTTGCTGGTGTGATGAAAGTGGTAAGCACAAGAACTAGGGAAAACTGAGATCGGCCAAGCGTTCTTTCCTATTTTTGAGACAGGATGTTGACGAGGGCGAAGATGCTTACGTTCATGGTGATGGTTGGGCCGCGGGGAATGGTTGGTAGGTCAGTGCGAAACGGGGATGGTCAACGCTGGTTTGACCTGAGGAAGCCAGACAATAGAAGTAAAGAGACAACGTGGCTATGACAGGCGACCCATAGATGTACAGCCGCAGCCTGCAGTGACCCATACTTCCCAGCAGCAAAGGTGTAGAGTGAAGGCTGTAGGACACAAGTCTGTTCCACGTCCCGTCATCGTCTTAATTCAAGCAGGCAAGGTACCTCATTCCCATACGTAGTACGGGCCTGTGCAGAGGCTCCGCGGGCAATTTGGGAGTACCGGTAAGCTGGATGCGGTGAATGGTGCAAGGGGCATGAGCAGGTGCTCTTATCGAGAGTTGGTCATGTATGGCTAATAGCTGTCGTCTTTGGCTTGGTTAGGAGGTCTCAAAAGGAAAAAAGAAAAGGAAAAAAACTAATAAAAGAAAAAAGAACCAAGCGCGGCTCGGATTGGGGTGCAGAAATCGCTATTTCAATCGGGACTTCGTCTCAACTGCTGTGTGCTGACGAGCCTTGCTCTTTCTGACACATAACCAGGGGCACTTCTGTTAGCACAGTCAGGGGTGCGCGAGAGCCTGGTTCCTTTCAGAAAAGCAAGGATGGGCAGCGTCGCCTGTCAGACCTAGCCACCACAAGCCCACACCACCCTGGAAATTGCCCCATCTAAGGGAGCCCTGTGCGCTCGATTTGGCCAACATGGGCCAGGGAGAATGAGCCTGGTGGGGCCCCTCGCTGTTGTTGCCTTTCTGTGTGCCTGGTGAATTCTGGGAGCGGCGGCATGCATGTAACGCAGGCGACACGGAAAGGTTGGTAGAAAGTGAGTGCGGGCGGAGACGAGGTCCAAATTCGTCTTCCCGCCAGCAACGGCAAGACCAAGTATGTTGCTTGTAGGCAGGTCGGGAAAAGGATTGACACCAATAGTATTAGCACGACGGTCAATGTGATGCTTGGATCGACCATCCTCACACAAATATGTTCGTTCGAAACTCGAATGGACGACCAACCAAGCTTTTTTGCGAACGGCCAGCTGACTTGGTACTTGGTAGCGACCGCGTTCAACCAACAAAATAGGCTTCCAGGGGTGCGCTTGTTAGATAGCCTTGTCAGAAGATATTTAGATTTCTCTTGGACACTAGTCTTGGCGTTGAGAATCTCAAGTCTCTGTCGTTTTATACTCTCCTGTTCAAGATTTTATATTCGACAAGTTAGAGAAGAGTGCCATATTCTGTTTCACCTGAACAATGATGCTGAGCGATAGCTGTTGGATGTTTGATACTGGCTTTCAAGTTCCATGCGGCAATGAGAAGTGAAAATTGCATTGTGAGCTTCTTGGCGACAGCCATTGTAGTAATACTTTTTGAGAACGATGGAAGTGTGCCTTGCCGGCTGAGCCCCTGTCAAAGCCACTTTGAAGACTGACCCCGCTAGTTTCCGAGTCTATGAACTCATCAAATAATGATGCGCAGCGTGGCTGAGCCAATGCATGACTAAGGGGTTCAGGGTAGTAATCTTTCCATAAACCTTTCACAGCCTTGTTGGGAACCATCGGGCAGCATGCTGCTCTTAAAACTGTGGATGTGAGAGAATGCATAATTCATTTTTGTGGCGGCTAATCTTCTTTTACGGCATGCACGATTCAGCTTCCACTGAAGCTGCGGCGTTCTGCCTCCTTTCAGAACTTGACATGAGCCCCTTCGTCCTATTCCCCTCTCAATTTGATCCTGACCAAGTTGTCGTACCTCTTGACCTAAACTTGTGATAAAAGGTATCGTACAAGAGGCAGGAAGATTTGCCTCTGCGAGGTGACAAAGATAGAACATGGTACAGGCTCTCTCGTGGCGGACGCCTGTCTGGCGTACATGGTATATCCCCGGTAAGGAAACCCTGAATTAATCCGAGAAACAGGTCAAGCCTAGGAACTGAAGTAACCCTCGTCTATATCCTCATCCACATTCTCGTCATCTTCGTCCCAAATCAATGTGGCTGTCTCATCAGATGGCCGTTCAGGAATGTTGTCCGCGTTGCTGGCTTTGTGTAGATTGATATAAAGCTCAAGCGCAAAGGCTGACATTGTTTGTTCAGACTCCGAATACTCACACACGCCTTGACTCTCACTATAAGTCGAAGTCGCAGTGTCATAAGATGGCCGTTCGGCTGGGATGATCGTGGGCTGGTTGAGTAATTTGCTGTCCGCATTGCTGCCATTATCCTCATCGCTGCGTTGGGGTAACATAAAAGGCGGGAGTGGAGACGGCGGCGTAGAGGTCAATTTATCGCTTGACATTGTGCGTTGGTGAGGATCAGGCAACGAGGGTAGAGATGGAATGTGCTGGCTTATCGATTCTACGGTGCTGGTCGTTTTCGGCGCGGCAAACATCTATAGCAAGGCAGTGAAGCCAAAATGTTCGGTTCTTATACACGACTGACATCCTTTATGCGAGATGTGTCACAGCAGTCAGAGACCTCAGCACACAATATGCATGCTCCCCAGTCATGTCGCTCCCTCGGCGTCTAATGACTGGTATTAGTATGATATGTTTGACCATCGGTTAAGGCTGGCGGCTTTTTCACATTTTGTAACATATTATGTGAAGTGAGATGAGAAGGACGACTCTACAGCAATCCCTGGCATGATGGGCTTTCGCTATCAACGTACATTCGTCGGACAAGATAGTGAATCATATGAAGAAGCTCATTTTGCAATGGTATCAGTTAGTTGAACAGTACCTTTTCATCACGGTGATCCAGCTCTTGGGGTTCTGATAGCAGACAACTCTAGCTGACATGCCATGGCTCGTATTCTGCACAGGGATGGTCATGTTGCGGCTGAAGAACATGGCCGTCGGCTCCGAGACCCGGAATGTGCGTCCCCTGAATGTCGCAATAGAAGTTCGCCAATAGCAACATCCGTAACCATGTGAATTGTGGCGGTGAGCCTCTATATCCCTGTCGAAACAATTGTTAGCTGTTCATACAAGGGACAACGCAACATGTGATAATGCAAGCCACACTCGGCCGAAACGTATCAGAATAACCAAGACCAAAGAGAGGGTTGAAAATATTTTTTTTTCCCTCGCAGCTTGGAGAAGTTACATGCAGATCAGGGTTTCGAAGCGGCAGGAAAACCATAAATGATGGGTAGTGCTCGTTCCTAGCCGCCTCCAGTTTCCCTGTAATAGAGGCGAGAATTTGATGTGTCACTTAGCTAACAGGTTGTCGCGTGTGGCTTTTCTACAATGACACTATTAATATCATGAAAGCTTGTTCTGTCGCGAATAGAATGTAAACGACTGTAGAAAGGGAAATGATGGACGTGCAGGGGAAAGTAATAAGGCAACGTGTCGAACGGCGCTTAATCTGCACTCTCGTCTCAGCTTCTGGAATGTCGAGTTAAGTTTGATATACACATTGAGTGCGGATGCGGTTCATGAAGTCGTATCGACAGCACCTCAAATTCTTTTTGAGGCTCTAAATTTAGGGTTGTTTTTGCCAACGGGTAGGGCTTTCGGCCCACGTCTCACTCACTTTCCGGGATACCCCGCATACCCTGAGCCAGTTAAACTAATACTATCAAATATACTTGCTTCTACTAAAATAGCAGTCTAAGACTTAGGTACCTCTGGTTATACAAGTTATAGGTTGTAACCTTGACGTTACTGCTATACTTCCTCGAGGCTGTTATGCGTTGCATATCGATTGGCAATCAATGGCCTTTCATTCGATTGACAAGTCTGGTTATTGATACTAATTTCGCTCTAACTTCGGCGTTGTTCAGAGTTGTTTAACGTGGTACCTCATGTTCTCTTTCATATGGACTTGAAAACAGGCCCCGGTATCGCTCTCTTCTGGTACCTGCCCTCAAGGCCTGCTCCCATGCCCTGTGGACGTCCCTCGAGAAGTAATTTCGTCTGGCCCGATGCATCAGGTCTCTCTTCTGACGAATTTAACGACATTCGTAGATGGATTCCCTTGGGTAAATGACGACAGAACCGAAATTAGTTCTCCGAGGAAAACCATAAGGAATGAGAGAAGTAAAACATCTTCTAGTACTGTCTCTGCGTTACCATGTGTTGGTGCTATGTGGGTAAGCTCTGCTTCATTCATCAGGCAACGGAGTTGGTGAAGGAATTGGCGAGCTATGAGATAGTTTCAACAGAGCATTGTTCGGTCGAGACGGCTCAGCCTTGACGAGCGCCCAGCAACACACTACTAGTAAAGAATGCACTTTGATTAGAAATCAAGGAGAGGGTCGGAACTAAGCTAGAAGTGTTACAGTGTGGCAGCATAGAAGGCTCAGACGGGCGTGCTGATATCGGTAGTGTTGGACGCGATCAACGACATTATCCCTCGAGCCCAGCCGTGACCTGTCGCCAAGAGGTAATGGACCGATAACCTGACCCAACTACGACTGATGTGCACGTATTGGCGTAACCAGAAGCCGGCGACGAGAAGGAGAGGTAGCCGACCTGGGCCAAAAGACCAGAT
>JABSSZ010000754.1:0-14156 GCA_013755755.1 Fusarium sp. NRRL 25184
GGTATAGACTGTCACGTGGCCCTTCTCCACTCTGAGAAGCTATTTCTGAATCACGCTAGCGCTATTAACGCACTAAGGAGATTTTATAAAGCTAAGCTCCCCCCTTTAAGCAATAACCCTCCCTGACTTTTTCCACGCCCTGGCGCATACGGAACCTCTGCTAACTTTTATGCCCCTAGCGCGCAAGCAAGTGCGAACGCGTCTTGAAGGCATTTGGCATTTGGGCACAGAAGAAGGCACGACGATATTCATCCGTTGGTGAAGGTTCACAGCCAGTCAGCCCTGTTCGCTGCTTGCTCTCTTGCTTTCATCATACTCTTTACTCTATTTCTTATTTTTAACCTCTTTCATTATAAGACCATATTTCGATGATAACCGAGTAGTCCCCAGCAACTCTAGACACGCTCCTCTCAAGTTTCAGAGATTCTGAGATAGCTGCTGAGAGCGAGGAGAAGCACGACCCTTCTCTCTGGAGTATTCGGAAACAGGAGGATGGCAACACAAGCTTCATCTCCGCCAGCTGGCGTACCATTGCAGAATGGTATAAATGGTGCAAAGAGTCCTAATCCAACCATCGCTCATCCGTATGGCCAAACACCAGTACCTCTGCCGAGCTATGCTCCTACTGCGCAAAAGCCAAGCGCTTCACCCGCACCAACAACTCCTTTTCTTCCCCCAGGACATCACCAATCACCGCCAATGCAGACAAATCATTCGAACCAGACAATTTCACAACGCTCTCAGACGCAGATACTCAACGCCCCGTCGCAGGCACAAGGTCTGATGTCGCCGCCACTGAATCAGCCTCCACACTCCGTCGAGTCATCAAATCACTACCATGAGTTGACTACGTTAGTCGAGAAAACGCCGGCTGATGTTGTTCGCCAAGTTGTTCGAGACAAATGGGAAAAGTCTCTTGCTGGCTCACAGTATCACATTGCTTTCTTGGTAAGTTTCTCATGCGCTGCATTTTGGTTCAAGTCTACCTCAAGTCTCATCCTCCGAGCGCGTTGATTTCATCACAACTCCTACACTTTCTACTCATGCTTCCCATGACTTGCTAACTCTTTCAAAGTTGAATGCGACTATGCACCAAGCATCTCCCGAGACTATTGCTAAGGCCGTCCAAGAGTTCGGTGCAAGCCTGGTACAAAAGTCTAAGCGCGAGTTATTGGGTCACCTCAACGCTAGTGACTTTGATGAGCTCGCCGACTTGATACTCCCTCGGGTTAGTACACAGTTTCTGGACAGGGCCCTTGCAAGGCGTCTGGAGACGATACCAGCCCGGCAGCTTGTCAACGCGTTGGCGCGTGCAGAACGCCTGGGCTACGATGTCAAGGATATCGTCCAAGAGCATAATGAGCATGTCATCCCTTCTTTGCACTCATTGTCGGTGCAGCCGCAGCCGCAGCCCATGGGGCCTCTAACAAACACGGCACTTAGTGCGAGGCAATACCATACTCCACCCGTCGCTTCGCAAACTCCCCCACCGCCAAGGCAATATGTCAATGAACCAGCGACTCAAACTTCGAAGAAGTACCCGTCAATACTTCCAGGGATCGTTTGGTGTAAGTGTGGTTGGCCATGTGCTTCGCAAGCGGCACTCGACTATGTAAGTTGCCAATTCAAACAAGTCAATTGGATTTGTCTAACAGCGAATAGCATCACAAGAAGAGCGCTTGCAATAGGGTTCAAGATGATGACGTAGCTGGAAGAGATATCTGCCTCTTTTGCGGTTGCAGATTCGGCAGTGGCGGTGGTTTACTCTACCATGAGAAGTCAAACGTCTGCGGAAACCACTCTCGCGACACTGCTGAAATGATGCGGAAGTTGCTTCTCGCTTATCGTCCTGAGAAGCCGCAGCCTCCTGTGCCAGACCCCTCTTCTCAAACTACACACATCCCATACACCCAAGCGCCTTTACCGCCCACTCAGCCCCAAATAGCTTGGGCCCACCCAACGACATCACATCCTACTGGTACTCCAAGTCGTGATTCGGGTCGCGATCCATACGCCCACCTCAGCGATGAAGATTTGAAGAGGTTCAATGATATCATGAAGAGTGCAGAAGCAAAATACGGAGGTCTGATGAAAGATGCTATGCTTCTTGACGAGCCAGAGAGATCGAAACGATTGGCAAGTCTAAAAAACTCATATAACACAAAGCAAAGCACCACTCGCAAGAAATTCGGTATCCGACTCCGCGAGAGGCGAACCCGAGGAGAGATTGAAGCTGAGGAGGCTCGACTGATTGGGACTCCAAGTGGCACCGCGACTCCACCGGCTACAGCCGCATCTGACAGCGATATTCGCCCAACGAAGAGGGCACGAACCGACGATGACCAGTTGCCGTCATCGAGCGCGACTAACAGGACTCAAGAGAGTCCCCAGAAGAGGGTTCCTGTGTCAGAGATGGGCGGACTCTCGGGGTCATCAGCAACCGCAGAACTCACAGATCCTACGGCATACTTGAACCCAGCTCAGCCCCGTTATGCGCCACCAAAAACAGCCGCTCTCGGTGGCCAGTCTAGGGTGCTTGGTTCTGTAGAGCGAAACAGAACGTCGATGGGAGGAACCCTCGATGATCCCATGTCAGTTGACGACGACGACGATTCGGAAACAGACAGCGATAGCGATGGTGATAGCGACGGCGACATCCCGGCCACTATCTCTTAATTTTACAGACTCGCAAGCATGAGCATGGCGTTTGGGATTACACGATTTGATGATATACCCCTGACATCAGGATGCGAAAGCATAAGGAAGTCAGGATTGGGCGCATTGGGGACGGAGTTAAATAAGCATTTTGACGGACGCCGGTTAACATAAACAATGGTGCTGCGCCAAATCAACAAAAAGGCCAATGGGAATCTTGGGATGGCAAAACATCAGAGTTGCTTCCAGGACAAGTGGGTTTTGGCTGCGAGCACTGGTTTCTAAATGATCTTTGGTCGGAACAGGCGTCGAAAAATATCCTTAAGGCCATATACGAGCGTGTACATATTTCACTAGGGGATCTCGACGCCCAAGGAGTTTTGGAGTCTATGGGTATTATCAAAACGCTGTACATTATTAATATAATACGTTAACATGCCAACGACTCCTGGTGAAGTCTTTAAACCATGTTGCAATGGTATGCGCAATCGCAAAGGCAACGTCTTTGAATACTCAAGTATTTTACTTGAAGCTGTAGATGTTTCGCAGCAGGGAGAATCAACCTCACCAACAGGAATTGATGGACCCACGCATGACTCGGTATATCTTCAAGTCACGAGAGGTTTTACTTGTTGAGAAGGCCGCGACAGGCGATAGGCGTTTCAGCCAAGAGGAAGTATAGGGGCGATAGAATCGAGACCGTGCCCGCCTTGGACAGCCGCCCAGCTAATGTGGGCGGGAGGTTCCTCCCGTTGAAGGTCTGTTGTGAAAGTTCACAGACAAGGGCATGTTCAATGGAGGCCTGCGCAAACACTGAAGAGACCAAAGCCTTGTTCGAAACCAAAGAAACGTCTCATTTATAGAGCAACTTTGAGCTTATTCTGGTTAGCGGAGTAATTTTACTCTGTTCTAAATATGGTCATTATCACATTCAATGGCGTTGTGTTACTTCGCGATAGCCTTCATCCCCCGTCGGCTTCCTATACATCCATAGGTGGTGCGTCTGAACTCTGAGGAACCTCGGTTTCATATCATGGCAAAATAGACCCCTGATGCCGATACGAGTTGACGCAGGAACAAGAGATTAACTTGCCGAATGTCCACCCAGAATTGTTGCGAGAGAAAAAAATGATGCGCGTGGTGAAGCTGAGGATCATCTCCTCTGACATCCCCATGGCGATATTCAACTGGCTGACCAGGCGCCAGCGCGGGGCCGAAGGCTATATGGTTCGACCTATGATAGCCTGAAGCGCTGTGCAGCACAGATGCATCTGCATCTGCAATGCGCAGGTCAAAGTGTGACGGACATGGAAGCTGATGCAAGGGCCCTCACGCTGACTGGACGGAATATCCGCACGAGGAGGCCCGTTTTGGATCCGACCTTTTGAAACGCCCAAGGCCTCTGGATCAATAGGCTTCTCTGCTCACTGTATCGCCACGAGGATGCCCAGAACGCTAGCTGCCTTCAAGGCTAGAACATGCCCCAAATGATCGCCTTGAAACCCACTAGCGACCGCCTTTGGTGGTGATGATGTACATGGATGGCGCTACGATTGGCCCATTATCGAAGCTCCTTGTCGTCCTGGCAAGGGGCTCAAGCGAGCTCTGTCTGAGGACTTCTTTTTTCTCTGCCCAGATACTTGATAATCTTGCCATGAGCCACTCCTGGTGACGGCTCTTCTGTTTCGAATTATCCTCTTGTTTTGTTTTGCTATCAACTGGCCGGCCCAGCACTTTCCTTCTACATACAGACTGATTTGGTTTTATATTTGTTTCTTACCCCCTCAACACCCTCTTCCTTCTGTTTCCTTTCGGGTCTCGTCCTTCACTGAAACTCACAAAACACTCTTGCCAACTGTTCCAAGAGACATATACGACGATCATGGTTCCTCTGTTTAGCCCCTCTGGCTTTGGCCGTTTCAAGGATAGCCATAGCCGTTTGACCGCGAGCGCTTCACAAAAGTCAGTGCCGTCGCCAATGCCATCGCCTTCACAGCCTTCGCCTGAACCAATGGCGACTGTACTTATTGGCCCCAAGCAACAGCGCTTCAAGGTCAATAAGCGTCTGTTATGTGCAACTTCGCCCTTCTTTGCCGACCGCTTTGGTGATCCTTCGAGTTCCAAGTCAATCTCGTTGTGGCTACCTCGCGAATCATCCTCAATGTTCGGTTTGTTTGTTGACTGGGTTCACCTTGGTCTTCGATTTCGTCCACATCTTGATGAGATGATCTCTAATGCATACGATGCCGGTCTTGAAGCTTCTCAAAACATCCACTGGTCTCTCATCCGCTTGCACCTCTTTGCATCGCGTCTTGGACTCTATCGACTTCAGGACCTCGCCATGGACTCCATCCAGGACCTCTACCTTCGCTGCGATTGGGACGTTCCCTCTGGTCTCATCACTTTCCTCTACACAGAATGCGAAGATCTCGCCGCTATTCGACTTCGAAGATGGGCTGTCGCCATGGTCGCCTTCTCCTTTACCGGTGGGCCCCGTCTCACCTTCCACCCTCAGGAATCTGCTACTTCGGAACCCACCCGCTTCAGTGATCTACTAGAAGAGCTACCGGAATTTGCAAGCGACTATGACATACATATGGAAAAGATGCGGCTCTCGGGTCTCGATATTCGCTTCAAGAACCCACAGCTGCGCATTCCAGCCAACCGCCTCCGCAATGATGAACGCGCATTTGGGTTCCGCCAATGTTCCTTCCACTCACATCGCTCAAGCGTTGGCGAGCGACGATGCCCTCACGAATCAGGCTCAACAAAGCACCGCCGTGTTTACCAATCATCGGTGAAGGAATCAGGGCCAGAATCCACAGGTTTAAGCGCCCCAACCCGGAGATATCGCGATGTCGTGCCCAGGCCACTCTTTTCTGGACCGGTGGACTCAGATATCGGCGAGGACGACGATGACGAAATCTCTAAAGCGATAAAGCATGTAAGATCTATTTCAAGTACACTCAAGACATGAGGGGGGGCAATCATTGCTGAAGAGAGTGGCTGATGAGAATGAGTCCGGCAAGGGGGTTGGGTGTGAAACTCTGATCTGCTTGATCGCCATCATGACCCCATTATTCTCAAACAGCCCCAAGACAACGCAAAGAACTTGACTTGAAATTTGATCACCAAGATCAAACAGGACGGCAACTGGACCCGCTCGCTGTTCTCGAGCACGTCTAGATAGTTACGTCGCTGTCTCTCGGTTGGGAAGCTCGAGAACCTTTATATATATCGCCTCATGTCTGTGACATGGGCCTTCGTCATACGACGATACTGGTTTTTCCACCAGTTTTTTCCCTTTCTTTTTTATTCGCAACCTAGTCAGGTCTCCCGGAGAGAGATGGCCAATGTTCAAGCAAGTCTTAAGAGCAAGATAATATTCTTTGTAAAATAGTATTTAATGTACATAACGACAAGATATCATATCATAACAAGAGAATAATCCAACATCGTGGACTCTTCAACTATATGTCTCATTCCATTTTACTCCAGAATAATATATGTTCACTTTCGATCGATAGACGGTTTTTTTATGAAAAGTAGTTTTTGGACATCATTCAGATCGTTGCTCGTTCTATGGATATTAAGTTCCATTGCATCATTCGTCCAAGCTTGATACATCCTCATGGTTCAGGCCCACAAGGAGCTCAATCGTGTCTCTCGTCACAACATCCCCATAAATGGGATGTCTGTTTTACTCAGTTGCAAGGGTAAAAAATAACACGGCAAACGCAAGGCTCTGTTTGGCCAGTATGCTGTTCGTTCCATCATATCATCATGAATTGTTGAAAAATCATCCCGTTCTGGGAAGAATTGAAAGGAAATTGACAAGTTGTGTCGTTGGGTGGTTGTCGAGATAGAAAGTGCAATGAGCAAAGACGCTCGCCTGCGCGCTGGGGAATCCCAGTGGATAGAAAGAAAGGTGAAGCAAAGTGTAGGAGCAGAAGGAAACCAGGAAATGAAGGCTATCGTCAGATAGACTGCTGCTGTCTAGATGCATATGCAAATGTTGAGTCGTGGTCCCAACAAGATTTGATCAATGTGTGTGTCGGTGTCCATGAACTCATAAAACTCGTCAGGTGACATAACCTTGTGGGATGTGCAAAGAAAAGGGAAGGAAAAAACACAAATGAGGTGTGTTAAAGCGGCGACTCGGAACGTCGACGTGGTTGGTCTCGACGACGGAAATCCTTAAGTCTTTCGTCGATATAAGCCAGTCGGCTTGCTAGCGATGAGCGAGTAACTCCGTGATTGTTTTCACTAGGTTGTTGTTGGACGGTTGCGAACGGCCGGCGAAGAGCGTCAGGGTCGTTAGCAGCTCCATGTGACAGGCGATTCGGGAAGGAAAAGCTAGATCCTCCAAGAGCGAAAGGTGAGCCTAGTCGAGGGGGCACGTCTCCAACTGGAGGAGCCAGCGTTTGCTGCTGAGCAGCTAGTGGCTGCGAAGCTTCGAACAGTTGTTGGAGATTCTTGCGTGGGACAACGACGTCAGAGTCTATCTCAGATTCAGTCTGAGGCGTTGCGAACTGGTCGTTGGTGGCTGATAGGTCAACGATTGAGGCTGGGTCAACCCAAAGATCGGAGCCGAGACTGGGTCGCTTAATCTTCCGAGCCTCCAGATGGTTGGACCGGCGCTTGTGGGTTGATCGGCTACGTGTAAGTCGGACCGGAGACATGAGAGCGCGGCGCGGGCCGCCTGTGTGAGTTTGTCTCTGTAACTTAGAATCCACAACGAAGTTCGAGGGTAACGAGCTTGATGAGCTAGGGCCGTAGCTTCGCGCTCCAAAGGGAGACGCAAGTTGTGTGTACTTTATTTCAACAGGCTCCAACGTCTCGTGACTTGGTGTAGGCAGCGAAAGTTCGTCGACTTGAGTCTCAGGATGCGAGTTTGTTAATTGAGCCAGAGGACCTTGCAGTTGCATAGAATCAGAAGTGCTAACAGCCAATGACATTGCCATATCTTGGCCTGAGAAGACCGAGGGGGAGCGACCGAGGACTGTTCGACGATTCCAATAACGAACTGCGGATTTGTTATATGGAGAAGGGCTGGGAGCCAAATATTGTGAACCCCGCGCCTTAGACCTGGCGTTCATCTTGCAAAGCTCCCGCAGTTGGGCACGAGTGGCGGCACAAGTATGAGGCCACTGAACATATGGACCAGCAACTCCTTGAGTGGGTGTGATGCTCCCACTACTGAGATCAATATTTGTCTGAGCCTTTGACCCCTTCCAGCTCCTCCTCGTCTCTCGAGCCACACGCAAGCAGACTCCATGAGGAGGGATGCCGCTCTTCCCGATACGGAAGGGCGTGACCTTGGGGTCTTGCAAGTACATCATATAGGTAGACCATAGGTGCTGGTTCATGGGTTTCGTCCAGGGTGCTCTTCGAATGGTATCTCGAGGAACCTCCGGTTTGGCAGGCTTGAGAGTTTTACTATTGTCGTCGGCATTTGATAGCTCGTTTGCAAGATCTGCGTGCTCATTATCTGGGCTGATGCATTGACTCAAATCCTCAGAGCTGATAGAAAAGTAGCTCAGTAGGGAAGCACTCGTGTGCGTCGAATGAGCTGTTGAAGGCCGGCTGGACTCATAATCAGGACTAGATTCGAGGCTACTAAGAGTAGAATCGATGGACCAGTTTGGATATTGTTTGGTGGTCAATGTTGGTAATAGGCCTGGAGCAGGAGTTTTTGGAGGCGAAAACATGCGCTCTGAGCCACCGTGGGGCGTGAAGGGTATATCCTCCATGTTGTTAAAATGTGACATCGGGTATAGTGTCTCTGCCATCTCCTCGTCAAGTACACGAGGCTCCTCGATACTGGGAAGAGGGATGTCTGCAGCGGCAACCGACGCGAGAAATTGCTCTGTGGGCGCATTGAGATTTGACGCATTCCTCCTCTTGACTCGGAATCGGGGTCGCGGTGGGGAAGGTGGTTGAGTCTCGCCATTTAGAGCAGGCTCGGGCGTTCTAGGGAGGTCCTCACGGCGCGCGCTTCTCGGCCAAGGGGCCGCGAGAGATTGGAAGTGCGACATGACGGGTCACTAGGAACGCGAATGCGCTCCAGAGTCGCGTGAACTCCGAAAAGGTGGTATAAGTATTCGAGGGAGATCGGCGATAAGCGGGGCGATGTGAGCGCAGAACGAGTCGAGGCGAATGTTTCGGGATGCGGCAGCGCTGTCTTAGATCTCGTCAAGATGTCGCACGGCAACTTAAACGATACTGAGCTCGAAATTATCGACAAGGTTTTTGGCGATGTGCTTTCAGGCGCTCCGGATGAGTTGCAAAGTCTAAGATCGAGCCGAAGGTTGAAGCGCGACAGGATGCGACAGACTGTTTATTTGTGCGCGCGCCAATACTTTCCAGGGAAACAGACGAAAATACAAGAAGACGTGTTGATTGTTCGATCGCGCGTCGTCGAGTTTGGTATGTGATAGACGGTAATAAAACAAGGAACGTATGTCTTAGACGAGAGTTGTTGTCGTGGTTATGGTCGTCATACAAGGCGATGGCCGTTTATTGTTGTCACCGCCGCGGGATTTGTGGAGGTCTCCCAGTCGCAAATAAACAATAGCGGGTGGCGGTCTCGGTTCGACGCGCCGTCGCAGTTGAGAGTCCCGTAGACAAGCAGTGAACAAGCTGAGCTCGCGCGACCTACAGTCGGCGCAATGCACGGGAGGGCGAGAGATGAAGGGAGTATTGGGCGCAAACGAGAGACTGGAATGGAGAAAAGGTGAGTGGGAAGAAAGGAAAGTAGACCGGGACGATGTGGGTGTGGTGGGCGGGAGTGTGCGCTATGTATGAATAGGCAAGCCAAACCTATGCTCAACGGGAGGTGAGTGGAGAGCAGGGCCAGCTGGGAATGGACGGGCGGCTCGTTAAGCACAGTACGTCTCCTCTTCTTTGTCTCTCGACCCAACCAGGGTAGGGAAAAACTTGAAGCACACTGGTCAAGGCCGTGGATGTGGGCCAACAGCGAACAGCGGGTGGCGCGAACGCTGCAGTCCAAGTAAGTAGGTACAGTACCTGGCAGAAGAGCTGTGCAATGCTTGTTGGCTAGATACTGGCTCGCTAGATGCCGGTCCCAACGGTGCTGTGCTTCTCCAACACTATGCTCCAGCTGAGGGAAAAGGAGAGAACAGGGCTCGTTCCACGACAGGACGCGATATTGATGTTATATAATATGATGCGCTGCGCTGCGCTGCGCTGTACTTTGCAATCGTGTCTTGACCTCTACGGTTTCTGGCGATCCACTGGTGAGTCCCTTGACGGTGGTGGTGAGGACGGCAGTAAGCCCCCAACAGGCGGCGTGCTAGTGCAAAGCCCTTGTCAAGTCAACCCCGGCAGCGTCCGTGACAAGGAAGAGCTCAAGCAGCGGTCAGTGGGTGATGAGGGCACGTTGTGCCAGCTTGAGCGATAACCCTGGGACGGTAGAGCAACCGTGATAGGTCTGATGAAGAGGTTGATGATCCTCGAGGTGATCGAGACCATGTGATGGAATGGAGACAAAAGGACAACCGACTGAGACGCTGTGTGCCCTGTTGCGTTGCAAGCGTACAGTACCGTACAGTATCTAGGAAGATATCGGTATGTTTGACCTGATATGTGTTTATTTGTTTGATGTGAGCTTTGCTTCACTGTTATCGTTGCAGACGTGATGATGATGAGTCCAGGATTGGCAGCTTTTGCATTCGAGCGCCATTCGCCGGTCTTTGTTCCTCTGATCTGGTTCTGGAGCGGTCAACTCTCGGCGGCCGGCCGTTAGTGTTAACTTAGACTCGCTCGGGACCTCGCATAGAGATGCGGCGTATGGCCAGTCTCTTGGGTTTGGGAGCGCCTGCAGAAGGGCAAATGTGAATAATGGCCGAGAATCTGTCACACATGGAACAATCAAAAATATAATTTTTGGTATGAAAGAGTTCAAGTTTCTCGAATATGAGTGTTTGCTGGATGACATTCTGGAAACAACACTGAAGAGACGCGATCAAACTCATGTTTGTTTGTTATGATATGAGAGCCTCAGATGAGACAACAGTAACCCAGTTTTCCACACTCCCCGTTGGCTAGCCTTGAAGTCGGGTACCACTTATTGGTGACCTAACGCACC
Source organism: Fusarium sp. NRRL 25184 (assembly GCA_013755755.1). Classification (NCBI taxonomy): domain Eukaryota; kingdom Fungi; phylum Ascomycota; class Sordariomycetes; order Hypocreales; family Nectriaceae; genus Fusarium; species Fusarium sp. NRRL 25184. The sequence continues at coordinate 10,766 of JABSSZ010000754.1, forward strand.
CAGCATGTGCGTCTGCAGAGAGTGAATTGACGATAGGATTGCTTGGCTGAGAGCAAAGGGCGAGGGGAAATGCGTCGAGAGCTAGCAAATAGCAGCATAATGTGACGATCCAACGAGAAGGCAGATTGCCTCTGTCATTTAGACAAGGCTCAACGCCAGCATGTTTCTGACCCCTGCCCAAGCATCCAGCCAGAGCTGCACGTCGGCGGCAAGAATGAAAGACAGCGCAGGCCGCAGGGAAAGGACGCACAGCACAGCTACCGCCCGCACTCACATGCATGCATTCGCTCTAAATGAATGACCTTTTGGGGTTGAATGTGGATGGGCGTGATGGAGTTGTTTGTTTGAATAGGCTTAAAGGTGTGGATGTTGTCTGAGGGTGAGGGGTTGATAAACGAAACGGAGAAATGGGTCAATATGACGCAGCATGTAAACAACTCAAACCTTGGGAAATGCCTTGGGGATCTTCCTTTCTATCGATCTTGCCTTCCACTGATGAAGCATAAACTTCCTCACCTCCAACTAACCTAGCGCACTTAACTCACTCAAGACACTACTACGACGAAATAGTACACTATAAACACTTGGAATAAAGGTGGCTGGGGATTAACGCGAAAACCAAACGCGTCGACGCGTCATTCTCAACGAGCCAATGAGAAATCACCTTGGTTTGTCAGTCACACGAACGATCATTGCTGTAGCCTGAGCAGACAAACTACGAATCAGAGCATTCAATTGATATCAATACAATTATTTCACGGCTGCATGATGAGCTTCTTCACCATCCTTGTCTATAAAGCACAGTGAGTATCTTATTTCCATTTGGACAAGCTTGCAGCACACCTTTCGGTACTGCTCCATTCTTGTTGTCACAAGAATTCTATCCAGAATCAAAGGATGTCTAGGGTGGCAGTGGCGGTGGTGCCCCCTCAGCTAGGTAGCTTCACACAGGCCGGGGTTGGCTCTTAAGCGACCGTCAAATCAGAGGCCAAGGTGTGATAGAAAACGGCCTAGAAGGGAAGTGGATGGAACCCTGTGTTTTTCTACGGATACGATGTACTGATCTCATCTGAGCTGAGACTGGTAGGTAGTAGCCACTAACAAAAACACGAGTGCACCAGTGCAGCACCACGCTAGACTCATCGCCACACCCTGGAAGATAGGTAGAGCCTGGATCATTAGGAGGGCACTATAGTCCAAGTTTATAGCTAAAACTGATGTCATATGTATCTAGAGATGGTCATCCGATCAACAAGACCAACATAACAGTGACGGACAGAAAAACACACAAAAATGAAGTATGACACGACGTACTACGGAGTATTGTATAGATCTGATCGAGCTGGTGAGTTCATATCTAGAGAAAGTTTGCAAATTCCATTGCGGACATCACCCTCTTGGCTGGTATAAGTTGAATCATACGACGGCGTGGGAGTTGATGAAGATACAGTGCAGGCAGGAGGGAGATAATACCCTATCTTGCTGCAGCTTTTTGTCCAGAAAGTTGACTGATTGTGACCATTGTAAAAGAGTCACTCGAATCCTTCTTAAAACAGCCGTGCCTCATATTAAGATATTGGACTGCTGCTTAATTGCAGATACTTCCCCTTAACGTACTTGAATCGTATGTATATAAAAACCGAAAATGAGAGCAGTAACTCTGACCATGTGCTCAAGAATAGACTCGAGGGTGCCCTGGTTCGTATGCTAGACGGATATGTTCGAGATTATTGAAGCGTGGCAAACAAATTCTTCAATACAAGAAAGAGGAACATTTAGTACATCCTGAAAAGTCAGTATCAGTTGGAAGAAGGCCACGGGCCTCCAGTTCTATTACAACTTTTCCTGGATAAGGTGGTAGCGTGACAACTATTTACGCAGTCTACTCATATGGGAGGGAACCGTGGTTGTGATCAAAATCACTCACGATAATGGATAGAATACTCACCAATACCGGGCCAAGATTGTAATAAGTCTGGGTCATGTATCTAAGCACCCTTGAGGTGTCTCGTAAGGTGGAACCCCTGTAAATGTTCTTTCGACAACAGCCAACAGTGGAGGGATGGCGAGTCTATCAACCGGGCTAACGGTTGATACTCAGGTTCAACTGGAAATGGTCATTGACTCTATTATCTCACTATCTTCTGTACAAATGTTCGAGATTATAAGACGTATGGACCGATCTTCAGTAGGGAACTGAGTCCACCATCAAGGTCGAAGTCAGTCCAGGCATGGACACATGATAACCCGGCCACTATTTGAAAGCTACAATTGAATGAATATTCGAATATTATTGTCGTGTAATGTGCACCTAGACCTCATATCAACGTTGGCCCAGAAGGCAAAGATGCCGAGTATAAGTTTATTACATAGACATACCCGAGACGGAACAACGAGCGAAGGTTTCAAATGTGGCTGGAAGATGATCGTACATTGGGTTCAAAGGGGGTTTCTCACTAATCCTTCTGGCAATCGCGGCCTCGACGATGTGGTGCATTGCTATGTAAGACAAGATGTTCTTACACATGCCCCTGAGAATACCACAGCATGCTAAATACTCAAGAGCAACATGAAGCCCATGACAAAGATGATGGATGCTGAGAAGCGGCCCGTAGACCTACGAATCGCCACTTCAAACTCATAAGCCCATACGGAGAGGCAGCCTTCAACGCAGAAAGCAAGTCAAGAAGGAGGATTCTGACATCACTATCAGAAAGACTGATATAACTTGAGCATTTAAACTCTGCCGTTGCTTGACTGAATGGATAGCTTAAAGCTGTATCAATCGAAGGTTTGTTTGGAGTAGGTACGGTGATAGGGTTTGGGCAGAAACCAGACGGCGCATTTTCCCTTAAAGAATATTTCTAAAAAGAATTAAGAAGGAAAAACAGTTGCAAGAAACAGAACTAGTCGAGCTCTTTGTATTGGTATCTAGGCCCTTGCTGACATTGGAGGGTATAAGTGCGCAACTGAGTTGATATAGGATAAATATCAAATGGCGCTCATCCAGAGGCGGCCAATCACTTTACACACGCACTCCTGAGTACAGGCCAAGGAGGGAGCACAGAGGGATGGCCGCTGTTTCTCACGTGTCCAGTTATGATGAACTGATGATAGAAACTCGAGAATGCTTAGGGACGATGGACTGTGACACTGATGACAAAATAAAAGAGAGCTGAGTATGCGATAAAGAAGCGATAAGAACGCCTGGATATAGAGACCAATCTGAAGAATAGACTGACATTAAGAGCCATATATATACAAGATGTCATGGTATAAGCAATTTCTTTATATTTGGATTATTGGTTATTCTATGGTATATATATAAGATAGGGATATTCTTACAAACATATATACTATTAGTCTTAGAACCAAGGAAATAATATAAAAA
>JABSSZ010000758.1:0-69919 GCA_013755755.1 Fusarium sp. NRRL 25184
GAGCGGTCTCAGTCTTGGTCTCGGTGCCAGTAGGAGCAGTCTCAGTACCGGTAGGAACAGTAGCAGTCTTGGTCTCAGTGCCAGTAGGAGCAGTCTCAGTACCGGTAGGAACAGTAGCAGTCTTGGTCTCAGTGCCGGTAGGAGCGGTCTCAGTACCGGTGGGAGCGGTCTCAGTCTTGGTCTCGGTACCAGTAGGGGCGGTCTCAGTACCGGTAGGAACAGTAGCAGTCTCAGTGCCAGTGGGGGCGGTCTCAGTACCGGTAGGAACAGTAGCAGTCTCAGTGCCAGTGGGGACCTCCTCGGTGGTAGAGTCGCAGTCCTCCTCCTCAGTGGTGGTGTTGGTCTCAGCAGGGGCAGTGGTGGTGGAGGCAGCCTCGGTGGTGACACCGGTGGCAGTCTCGGTCTCGGTCTCAGTGCCAGTAGGAGCAGTCTCAGTACCGGTAGGAACAGTAGCAGTCTTGGTCTCAGTGCCAGTAGGAGCAGTCTCAGTACCGGTAGGAACAGTAGCAGTCTTGGTCTCGGTACCAGTAGGGGCGGTCTCAGTACCGGTAGGAACAGTAGCAGTCTCAGTACCAGTAGGGGCGGTCTCAGTACCGGTAGGAACAGTAGCAGTCTCAGTGCCGGTAGGGGCAGACTCGGTCTGGGTCTCAGTCTCAGTGGTAGCAGTGCCAGCCTTGGTAGTGGCGGTCTCGGTTGTAGCAGTGTCAACCTCAGTGGTACCGGTAGTGGCAGTCTCAGCCTCAGTGGTGGCAGTCTCGGTTGTGGCAGTACCAGCCTCGGTGCTAGCAGTCTCGGTGGTAGAGACGGCAGCCTCAGTGGTGGTAGTGGGGAGAGTGCAAGTGCAAGCATCCTGGAGAGTTTGACGATCAGCACAAGCTGTGGGGAGCTCGCAGCTCTGTAAGTTGTCGCAGTAGGTGGCACCGATAGCGTGGACAGTCTGGTAGCAGAGGTCATCGGTATCACATTCGCATGTCTCCGGGTTGGTAGGGAGATCGTTGTAGCGGGGGGAGATGTTGGCGGAAGCCAGGCCAAAGGCCATGGCCAAAATAGTGACGCTCTTCATTATGTTGGAAAGAATGTACAGATTCAGTAATGAACGAATGGACTGCGGTAGAACTCTAAAGAGTTACTTATATTCCGCGAAGACTGTAAAGGTAGAGAGTGACAAGAAGAGAAGTGGGAAGGAAAAGACTGCCCATGTAGGTCGGAGGATGGTGTTTATATGCAAGAAACGGCCGACAGCGCCTGGTCCGTCCATTCATTCATCCCCTACCTTGCCTCTCCCCCATCTCTCTCTCTCTCTCTCTCTTTTCATCCTCTCCCAGGCGTGGGCCGTTGGGCGTGGGTGGGCGACCCATACTCAGATTTGATAGTGTGCCTGAGCTTCGCGTTAGTTCGGGCGCTATTGAGCAGGGCTTCACACCCATGCGAGAGATGAGAAGATGGATCTAATCCAGAACGAGAGCCCTGCTCAGTGCTGTAAATAGCGGGCTCTTGTGCCGTCAGCCCGGCCTTGGCCATGAAAGCGCCTGTTGGAAAAGCAACAGTCGAACAAAGTGTGTGCGGGTCAAAGACGATGAAAGTCGTTAGCCATTTGGGTAAAGGCGCGCTGAGTCGGGTCTCCACAGGGGTGCTCCCCTGCCCCTGAGCAAACCGTGGCTAGGCTAACCGCTTTGGGCGCTGTTAGCGGGGTCGCTAAGAGGCAGTCGCCGAGAGCTGCGGTGGAGCGATACGATACTGGGATTAACACACTTGGACTTTCGTCTATTTGAGCCGTGGAGACGTTTACAAAACATTCAATCTTGCAAGGCCTAAAGCTGTAATAGTTAGTAGGGATGAGTCGCCGAGCAATAGTTTGTTTTCGGATGTCGCACCAAAGAGACCGGTTTCTTGGGTGGTTGGCGCTATCACATCTCGTTACTTCAGCTCAAGGCTGGAGCAAATAGTTCACGATAAGCTTGAATGATACGAATAACCTTCTCGCGTATCCCAGCAGCTGAGGCTGTTTATTGCTTCCTAGGTAGTTACTGTTACCGATAGGGGTAGTATCCTTCATTTCCTGTCTAACTCCATGCAACTGTAATCGCATGTTGTTAGTGATCGGCGGTTTGTATTGTTCCTCTGCTAGCCTTTGTTGGCCATAGGATTTAGCATCAAAGAAGGTTTTTTATTTTTAGTGTTCACTCTATCGTGCTCTCTGGAGCAATATATGGAGAATAGGAAATTAAGCAATCCATATCTGCCTTGTTAGTGAGAGGCAGTGACAGACAATACGTTACCCTACAGAGTGATAACGACCGAAGAACCACAGATTCCATATTTTGGCTTCTCGAATTTTCACTGATCGTCATGATGATCACCGAGATCTTTACTATAATCTCATCGATCGTGATGGTAGTTTGAGACTGGTAGGATCATAACCCCCATGGAACCGAAGAAGCCGATTTAGTGGGATTCGTTTCCTTGGTCTGATTCAAAGAGGCCCTTCATCAGGACTTTGCACTCCACCAACCTACAGATCTGACGGTTTGTCTTCTATTGTTTCCTTTCTTCATTCTATATCAAGAGTATCTGTAGAACAAGATAGGTAACATCGTTGATTGTTGAATAATATTTCGTCCTCTTTTGGTTCTTTCATCTTCATCAAATGCCGTTTATAGCATTACACAGCCTTCACATTCTGTTTTGGTACCACACATGATCCAAAAACGTCCATTTTGTATGCCTGTTGATCTCTACCAATGACAACACTGAAAGTTCGGGTACCTGACAGCTTGCAGATTTTAGCGTCCGCAATCTCCAGAGTGTGGACACCGACAAAGGAAACACACAGAAACACAACCAAGCCCAAGCGTCATAGACGGGTTGTCAAGGCTTGCATTAACCCAAGGGGGAGATTAAAGAAGGATGAACCCAATTGCCACGAAAAAACGGGCATCGAAAGATCCGATTGTTTGGTGACTTGGGGGGGAACTTTGAAAGAATCGGAAGCGCTACGAGCCTGCAATTTGCATCATTCGCGCTGTGGCGTCTTTTAGAGTCCAATCGGCGTCCGGGACTCGCCCACTTGGTGCTAAGCCATCGCAAGCAATTGCGCGCATGCGAGAGGGCGTGTTTTATGCATTTGCGTAAATGAATCGTTTCTTTTTTTAGGGGTAAAAGGAGCAGTCGATGTGAAGGCGTTCCTGACGGTGGCTGTCGTGCTACCGGTAGTTATAAGTCGTATTATTTACGGTGATACTGAACAATGGGGAAGGCCTCTTTGACGATAATCATGATCCATGATTGATAGGACCCTTTGTGAAGTGTCAAGTTTCGACATCGTCCGGTCATGTCATTCGGTTGAAACTTTTTGGCATGAATAAACAGTCAGTGCTTTGGATCCATTCGCCGATGTTGATTTGCAAATTCTCCAACAATCTAGTTCATCTCATTGGACAATCAAGGACCCCTACTCCCTGCTCCTGAGTTGTGCTTCCCTGTTCATAAAATAATACCTTGCCGGTGATAAGTAATAGGATAAATCGCGATAATGCAAGGGACATGACCTACGAGGTGACATTCTGTCGCAGAAAAATCGTAAGGGTTCAATACGATCTGAGGAATCCTTGCTCATTACCACGCGATAGCCCCAGGGACCAATTAATATCCTCGTCTTGTCGCTCTCCTCAACTGAAGTTGAGTCAACGATTCCAAGCCTCAAAATGTTCAGCGGCTGCGGGAGTAGAGAGTCATCTCCCGCTGTAAGACAAGACGATACAAAACGACACGTTCTATCGGTTGAAGCCGCATTCCAGTGCGAAATAACCTCAAATCGTACTTATTTCCTATCGCTCTTTTCTCCATAAAGCGTAGCCCACTTTCCGTTCTGCTTCACCAATGCTGCCCCTGTCACCGGAGACGATTTGTGTTAGCGCACCACGCCAACGGTGATAGTTCCATACAGGCCTGTAACTCTCAAACCGCGCTTGAATCTGCCTTTTCCCTTCTTGGTGATCTCTTCGTTGGCCGTTGCTGCTGTGTTGGCCTGCCTCATGGAAAAGGGGAATCCTTTCGTCATGGGAGCATGCTAGACGCAGAAGCATACAGGCATTTGTCAACACGTTTTGGCCATTACAGTCCAGCGCATACTACTCTGTATCTCCATAGTGATATGCATGGATAGGTACTCTAAGTTTTCCTATCAGCCCATTACGCCTTGGCAACCCGTGCTCAGACCTCGTCGTATAGCAAAAAAGCAATGTCAACTACGGATAGTCTAATTGTCATTTCATCTTCACTCTCGCTTTCGCACGCTCTGTTGCCTTGGACATTTTCGCCACAACTGGAGCCGAGAAGGAAGCTCTGCTCGTCCCGATGATCTGCCCCAGATAGGGGAGGGGAGCCCTGTTGACCTCTAGCGGTCGAGGCCAAGCTGAAGACAGGGATTCTGGCCGAAGCGTCGAGCTATCGAAACTTGGAATTGATAGTTTTGCGAATAGCTTATCTTGGCCAAGCTCACGTCTATTCTAGGCTTTTGCGTTGCGCTTGCGAAGCTAGTCTTGACATGCGGAAATGAGGCTCCTGAGTTTTGCTGTTTTGTTCAATGCGAGTGTGACGATGGTGTGGTGCTGTCAGGTTGTGCTGTCAGGTTGTGCTGGAGGTGGTACGTGGTGAGTTAAAGAAGCTGTCAGGCCCAGCTGTGTTGTTGTTGTTTTGAGCTGTCCTCGTTGCTGTTGTCCGTCACCTTGTCAACGATTTGCTATCCTTTTGAGCTTGGGTCTACTGTCCCTCGCAGCTCATACTGATGCTATGCGCTAATCTTCCGCAAGTGATAGATAGGCCTTCGAAGCCTTGAATCAGGGAACCAGAAGGCTATCTCAACCCGATGCTGACCTCAAATGACACTGCTGCTCTTTCCATAGCCATCTGCTCCTCAGTCTTACATGCTTTCCTCCTACTTTAACCATATGTACGATTCCTTCATTCGCGCCAAGCACAAACGGTGTTACTCACATTTATGCTACCAACAATTCTAAAGTGTCCATGGACCCAATCCCTCTCGCTCAGATGACAGGAGATCTTGTTTTCCCCAGGCTATTTATGCTAGACTCAACTACATATATTCTCGCTGGTTGAATTCAGAGGCCGATTATCGCAATTCCGTGTGAACATTCACCTAAGTAGCGTGCCAAACTTGACTCACGATCTTGGTTAGGGAGGCAATGTACCGATGATCAACCGCCTGTCGACGGGGAAATATCATCCATACTACAGGGTAATAGTCAGCAACTCAAAAATTTATTTATATGTTTACCGAATATATCTCAGACAAGTCTCGGCACTTGCATATAGGGCTGCAGACCGTTGGAATGTAAACTTTCGATTGCCGATGCACTGGAATGTTGATGGAGATCAAGGTTTAAGGGTTCAGCGGGGGCACAACGAGGCTCTGCATTGGCTCCATAATAGCTTCGAGAATGATTCTGAAGTCTTGTCAAATTGGTTATATTTGTGTATTGTCTAAGATTGACCCAGGTAGTAGGCATAGTTTACCCCGACATGAGACAATATACTGGAAACTCATTATTAAATAACATTTTAGGCTTTTTTATTTAGACAAAAGTAATAAAGAAAACACCTTTTTAACTTTTTAAACTTCAAGTTTTAGTCTTGTTGCCTCTCCTTATGCCACACCTCCACGTCCTCCAACACCAAACTTCTGTGCCTCAATAATACTGTCCTTAATAGCCGGTAACTCCCTGCCCTTTTTACTTGGCCATGGCAGAAAACCTGTTTCAGCAAGGTATCTTATGAAGCGCCCAACAGATTCCCTATCAATGCCCTCTCCTGTACTCTTATCAATCCCTGTCCACCGGTCTGCATCAGCCTTAAGGATAGCAACAGCATTGCGATCATTAAGTTCTGGTGCACGAGTGGTAGAAGGCAGATCAGTTATTGCCATATGGAAAAGAGGCATTAAAGCGCTTTGTTCCTCATCTTTCTGAGTACCTGCTGAAACAAAGGTCTCAAGCTGGGCCTTCCACTCGTCGTAATCTACTTCCTCAACATCATAGCCATAGTAGCTCAGAATAGAGAGATACTCGTTCATGCGCAGACGAGGATGGGCAGTGACGTGAACAACGTGGACACCCACATCGTTGCTGTTGCTGTTTTCAGTTTCGGCCAGGAGAGGGTTTAAGCTAGCTGCAACGGCGACAGTAGAGACGTGGCCTACAGGTACGGCGTTGATCGTGTTGATGATATATGGGCGGCTAGATAGCTCGACACAGCCTTTCAAAAGCCTGACAAGGAAGTCATCGGTGACGATGACACCTGTAGCAGCGTCTCCAAGGATATAACCAGGTCGGATAACAGATCCGAGGAGACCTCGTCTGCCAGCCTCGCGGACGAGTTGTTCAGATACCTGTGGTGTATGAGAATGAATGCTACTCAAGAGAAAGGTTTAAGGAGATTACTTACCCATTTGGACTGGCCGTATCCAGTGCCGAGACCGGTGCGACTACCCATCATGTCATCTGCTTCCATGACAGCGCCTTGTCCAGTGCCGGTCTGCTCGTGTGATAGGTTGATGTAGTGATCGGTGTCTAAAACGCTTGTCGAGCTAATGAATGTGAAAGTCTTAGGCTTGCCCTGGTTACAAAGTCGCATCGCATCAATTGTTGAGAGGACGTTGCTTCGCTCAAGATGTTTATACTGCTTTACCCAGTGGACGACGGCGCCGTTGTGGATAACCACATCGACAGAGTCACTAAGCATCCCCCATGTATCGTTGTCAAGTCCAAGGCGCGGCTGTGTTAGGTCACCAGTAACTGCAGTCAGCCTAGGGGCCCAAGAGTCCTGCCATACGCCATATCCGCGAAGTGACCTCTGGAGCCGCTCAACGGCGGCTTGAGCACTGTTCGTTCCACGGACATGGGCGATCACGTGTATGTTCTCACGCTCAAGTAAGTCCCTGACGATATAAGAGCCTAGGAAACCCGTGGCGCCAGTCACGAAAACAGTCGTCTTCGTTGCCGGCGTGAATGTCGCAGGGTCCGCCGTCTGATACTTGGCATCGAGGCTAGCGAGCAGCTTATCGAATGACTGGGTATATGCAGCCTTATCGTCCTCTGTTGCGTCCGGATCGTCCTTGCCCTCACGCTGGCGGTCAATATGTGCGCTAAGAGCCCTCAGGGTTGAATTCGAGTACAGTGAGTTAATAAGCAGATTGACCCCCATGTGTTTGCGGGCATTGAGAATAAGCTGCTGGGCCAGCAGACTGTGCCCACCACTTTCGAAGAAATCAGACTCAGGCTGCAGGGTCTTGGCATTCAAGCCATTGATGAGAGTCGCCCACTGCTCTGCTACTTCCTTTTCGGTGTTGCTGAGCGTTTCCCATCTCTTCAAATCCTCCTCTGAAGCCTCCTCTGAGATCAGGGCCGCGTCCGGGAATGGCAGGTTTGGACTGTCAATCTTGCCGTTAGGGTTCAAAGGCATCTTCTGTAGGAAGATGAAGTATGTCGGGACAGCCTGAATCGGCAATCTAGACTTGAGATGGTCTCGAATCTCCGTTTGCAATGGACGGTAGCGCTTGGAATACACCGTGACAGCTCCGATCTCGGTACCTTCCTGCTCAGTATCTTCCAAGCCGTGCTCTGCTAGCCACTTGATCCACTCTTGGTGTTCAGGCACAATGTAGCTAACCAGTGTTGGCTCTTCGTTCTGATCTCTTCGAAGGAGCGTCTTGCACTCGCGGACTAAACGGTATCCCTTCAAGTTGGCGTCGATCTCATTAAGCTCAATGCGAAAGCCACGAACTTTGACTTGATCATCAGCTCTGCCTGTAATTGCGCAATCACCAGAATCGTCCAAATAATACCCCAAGTCGCCAGTTCTGTAGATCCTGTCTCGTGGGCCTTTGTAATACTTTCTCCAAGGTTCGTTGGCTTGATCAGCAACTTTATTATCCGCCTCAACCCACTTTTGGTTGTCGACGAACCAGTTGTCGAGGAACTTTTCCTTGGTTTTCTCTGGGTCATTCAAGTATCCGTAAAGGAAATCATTAGCATGACTCTATCAGAAAAGGAAAGGAATGACTTATCTCGGCCAAGCCTGCTGATCTCAACATAATCTCACCGACCTCGCCGATGCCACAAAGCTTTGTTGGATCCTCCCGGTTGACAACTAGGAGCTGGACGTTCTCGATGCCCCTTCCAGCAGGAACAATATCGCCAAACTTATCAAATGCATTCGGATCTTCGGCGTGGCTCTTGATATGGTAGTATGATACGCTGCGGCTCGTCTCAGTGGTACCATATGCAGCGCAGATCTCAGCGTTAGGCGCCAGCTTGCGGAGTGCAGCACAATCTTTCTTGGTCAAAATATCACCAACGTAGAGAACCCACTTCAATGAAGGGAACTCTGCCTTGGCACCGCCGCACAAGATTTGGCCCATCGCAGGCGTCAAATGGACCGCGTTGGGTTTGTGATCGCGGAACCACTCAGCTAATCTTTCGTGGGCGATATTCTCGCGAGCAGGGATAATTAGCTCTCCGCCCATGAAAATCGGACTGAAGATGTCTCGCTGAATAGGATCATGGCTTATACCACTGTCGTTGGTTAGCAGAGCTGTGACGGGCATCATCATTGATAAGCTTTACCTTAGACAAGCGAACTTTGTGTCTGAGGTCCACTTAAAAGTTTTGGCCATCCACGGGAAGTACTTGGCTAAGCTGTAATGTCTGCCCATGACGCCCCTGGAAATAGTTAGTAATGTTCGACATTAAGGGTTGTTGGATCTCGTACTTGGGTGTAGATGTTGTACCACTGGTGAAGCTCAGAATACTGATTGAGTCGGGACCTACAAGAACACCAGGAGGCGCTGATGCTTTGCTTTCAGCGTCTATAAAGACTTCCTTCCCGTCAACCTGGCCACCGGTAAGGTGTCCATCATCGCTCATCCGCAGCTCCGGTATTTGTATCTTGAGGGATAGCTCCTCGTCCACAAAATTCTGGACACGCGGCGCGAAAGGACCATTCTCGTCTCTGGCCTTGCCAATCGTGATTAGGGCCTTGGGTTGTGAGACTTCCAGGTAGATCTGTTGTCTCGCCGGGGGGTATGCTGGGTCTAGGACGGTAATTGTGGCACCGGCAGCAAGGGTTCCCATAAAGGCGATGATGAGTTCGACGGAACGATGGGCAAAGATCATAACGACATCGCCATGAGCGATGCCAGCTTCATGGAGCTGGTTAGCCAAGACATTGGACGCCTCATAAATCTGCTTGTAAGTAAATCTCCTCTCGGGCGTGGTAGAGGAGGCTGTTTCTGTGACACACGGCGCGTCGGGATTCTTCAAAGCGTTCTTGTGGAATATCTCGTGAATGGCACCGATGTAGCTCCAGTCGAGCTCGGTGGTGGGATCGGGAAGCCCCATTGCGGCACCGGTATAGCAAGATTTATGCAGAGAGTGTGTAGCTTAGAAGCGAGGGCATTCCTGGAGCACAGACCGAGCTGGTTTTCTGGAAAGAGTCGTGTTTGCGAATGAACAAGCGCAACTAATATACGGGCGAGATAATAAGGTAATTGAAGATGTGTCATAGGAAGAGAATTCTGCCCCTCCCCTCCGATCTTCGGGGACATGGTTCCTCATTACCCCTCCATACCTTACGCCAGCAGTGGCAGCTGGAGGTACGGGAAAAAGATAATCCAGCAGGGGCAGCTATCAACTAGCTACCCCATACTTCCAGCTCTATGCAACTGAACAAATACAGAAATATGGAGCACCCTGATTTGACGTTTGTGCCTTTTACTCAGAGGATGTGAAGCTTTATTTACATCTGAGAATAACTTGCAAACACATTTTCGTGAATGCTGATCGATTTATATCATGCCGGATTTAATTCAGGGTAAACAACCTCATCCAAAGTTACCACTAGCTAAGCATGTCTACCTACTACTTAGCCCAGTTAACATTTTGGTGTGGTTCTTCTCTATTCGAAAATGATCTTTTGTTAAAACTGCAAGTTGGCAAACGTTTGAGAGGGTGGCAGCTGACCGATAGAAGATAATATGCATCTAGGTTTTGACTACCAAGGATGCATTTAGCTTCATGGCGGCCGTTATGAACTTGTCAGCATCGTGATAATTGCCTCCCTCATAGACGGTATGTTTTGAACCGAATCTGCCCTGAAACGTGCAGCAAAATGTTTGGGAAGGCCTCCAATCAGATAAGAAGACAGGGAACTGTAAGCCAACTAAATTAATTGGACAATCTTACCGTACACTGATGATAACCGTCCGATTGAAGCTGTGGCGCAGCTACACTGTTCATCCCACTTAATGACCATCGGTGAAAATATGCTGAAAAGCGCTCAACGGAGGGACTTTAATCATCCGCAAAGATACTGCAACCCACTGTAACACACTATCTGAAATTTGCCGTAAATGGCAAATGAGTGCCAAAACTCCCACGGAAGTACTTCTCACTGAATCTGTTATCTTTGGGGGCCGGCTAGCTGAGCCACTACCTTGGCTACCTCTGTGGCTGATGTCACCAAGGGTTTCCTGTGACTTGGGTTCTGCGCAATTGCGAGTGTATTAGACGGGTCCCATTTCCGCCAAACATTGAGTTATTCAACTTTTCTGAACTGAACCGAACTGTCGGCGGCGCAGCCCCGTTTCAGTTTGCTTTTTTGCCACCGTCCAATTGAGGCTTTCACGGTGGTGTTGATGGCCTGGCGGTTGATTTTGTTGCCTCTACGCTTCTGCGCGACCGAGGCTTGTCGGTTTGGACGGGATGGGGGCCGTTTTTTTGGGGATCGCGGATGCTGGAGTTGAGATGTTGATGGTGGTGGTGGTTTTTCCAGTTTGAGGCTACTCAAAGTTCTTTTCTGCGTATTTGCGATTGAAGGGCTACTTGATTTTAGTTAAATAAGAGGTGTTTTCCTTCCTTAAGCTGAGATTTTGATACCATCATCAATACATTGACTGTCTTGTTACCTTTGGACCTATCACTGCAACTTGAGCTTAGAGCAACCATACAACCAACCAATCAGTATACTTCTGAACCAACAGAACAAACCAAGATGTCGTCTTCAACTGCCAACCAGTAAGTAATGATAACTAACATGTCACATCTGATCCACTGACAGTCATTTCTCAGATCATACAACCATGTTTACACCAACACCTCTGGTGGCTCGACTTACACGGGCGGCCAGGCTGCTTCCACCGGCACCATGCTTAACCAGTGGGCCACCACGCAAGACCGCACAGAACGGTTCTACGTCACAGGCCAAAGAACTGGTCACGGTGTATGGGACGGAATGGATAAGACTATGGCTTTCGACCGAGATTTTAATCGAACGAAATGAGCACATCGATTGATATCGGATGTGTTGTAATAGAGGATCGGGAGGGTTGTAGCTGTGAACTTTTAGCGCGGCGTTGGGGATAGAATTGGAGCTTATAGGTCGTTTCCTTCTGGGCATTCATTGTATAACAGAATCGGCAGTTCACCTCTGATAGAATACCACTTTTTCTCACTTCAATTTGTCCCTCTTCATCACATGTATATCTAACTGACACAATTTCATCATGAGATTGTTGTTTCTGTGGAATTTGACCAGGAAGAAGCTACAGTAACTACCTACCTGAAGTTCTATTACTCGGCAAGTCCTACGGACTACGGAGTTCATCGAGTGAGCCAATCCTGGATGTCTTTTGCTGACTGCAGCCTAATATTCCTCCTCACCATTTACAATCTGAGACGATCAATCTTTCCATCATGTTGTAGTGATTTGGAGTTCACGTTGTCGGCCATTTTTACAATCTAACGAATTTGATCATTTCCACTCGTGCTTTTCACTCATACTTTTCACTCCGGCGAGCAACATGTCTGACGAGCGATCGCCATCGCCCGAAGGCAGTGACGTTGTGGTTCTCGGTAAAGACGACACCAGCAATTATAATTCTGGGAATATCTTACCGCAACCTGAAGCTACTATTGCCCGTATTCACGAGTGGCTGCAACCTACAGAATATGATACTGAAAGCAGCGAATATCGCAAACATCTGGCATTCCATCTCAAAGGCACTGGAGAATGGATTCGCAGATCAGAGAACTACCTTAAATGGCATGAGAGCCAAGAAGATGGCCTCTTGTGGATCAAAGGTGTTCCAGGCTCCGGAAAGTCTGTAGTTGCAGCCAGCATGATTCACAAGCTCTCTCAAGAAGAAGTACCAGTTCTTTACTTCTTCTTTCGACAGATCATTGATGCCAATCATCGACCCATCAACCTTCTTAGAGACTGGCTAGACCAGATCCTTATCTACTGTCCTGAGTTGCAGGCAATCTTGAAGGTCTATCTCGACGGGTGCCGGGACCTGGATAGCATATCAGTCGACGAGCTATGGAGACACCTAAGAACAGCTCTGGTATCTGTGCCCAAAGTTTATTGTGTGGCAGATGCTTTGGATGAAATGGACGACGGTAATGGTGAATTCATCAACCAAATTGCTGAACTTGGTCATTGGAATCCTTCGTCTGTGAAGGTTTTATTGACAAGCCGACCTACTGCCAATGTCGAGGCCGCGATGAGAGGCATGAGGTTTCTTGGCCTCCGGATGGACGAGAAGGCTGTGGATGTCGATATTTCTACTTACGTGCGATACTGTCTATCCGGCACTTCTATTTCTGAGCGCGATCAACAGCTTGTCAAAGAAGCTGTACCTGGCCGAGCCAACGGTTTGTTCCTCTATGCTAAATTGGCCATGAAAGAATTCCTAGAGCCAGATGCCGATATTCACGAGACGATCCGAAAGCTTCCACTTGATTTAGATGACATGTACATCGGAATTCTACGAGAACATGCTCGGAGAACGGGCATTTCAGAGAACACGCAGGTGATGATTCTGCAATGGGTGACTCACGCGACTCGTCCTCTTCGGCTACTAGAGCTTGCCGATATGCTCAAGACAGTCGAGGGAAGCAAATTCTCAGATAGCCTGAAAGAGAACAAGGATATGGTTCGTGCTGCCTGTGGCCCTCTGCTCGAGATCTTACCAGACGAGTCTGTGAGCGTTGTGCACCATTCCCTTACCGAGTTTTTGGTCGGGACATCAAGAACAGGCCGCACCCCTGCTTATCCCATATTGGACTCCTCACCAACCCACTATGATCTTGCTCTCGCTTGCCTCCGATATCTCTGCGCAGGATGCCTTCAAAATGTAACTCTTACTCCGTCAGAAACTCTTGATAGAGGACGCAGCCGCAACGTGGACTTTCCATTCGCAGCGTATGCTATAAAGAATTGGCACGTACATGCTGCAAAATCCGGATGGGCTTGTTTGCCTGATGACTTGTTGTATCAACAAATTGAATTGTTCATGGACAATAAGGAGACACGAAACAATTGGCTGAAAACATACTCGGATTCCTCTGAAATTTTGAGGATTGAAGACGCGATAATATCCATGTCAGATCTCCATGTCGCCGCATTGTGCGGTCTCAAAGCGTGCATCCCGGCCCTCATTGATCGTCTGGGCCAGAAGAGCATAGACGAACAGGACTCAAGAAAAAGAAACCCGGTGTGGTGGGCTGCTTTAAGCGGACACCCGGATATCATTGAGCTGCTTCTAAACCATGGGGCATCACCTGATGCTCATGACTTTCAGGGCTACCAAGCATTGCATGTAGCTGCAAAGAGGGACAAAGCACAAGTTGTTCAGCTACTCCTTGAAAAAGGAATAGCTCCTACAGTCCCACGTCTCAAGAAAGACACCGGCCCAGCCAGAGAGTATGCAGGCACACCATTATATTATATAGCATCATACGGCCATGTCAAGAGTTTGGAAGCGATGCTTCCATTTTTGAACACTACTGAGAAACTATCTGCTTTGCGCATTGCCATAAAGAATAGACAGCCACAATTCGCTAAGCGAGTTCTTCAGGAGTCTGATGTCAATCCGAATGATATTACAGGATTCGAGACACCCATCTTTCTCGCTGCTAGAACAGGCTGTGTTGAAACAATCGAGTTATTGGTGAATGCTGGTGCAGATGCTTCTATTCCTTGCAGGGTGGAGGCTGATGTCTGGGACCAACAAGAGAATGTGTTGGAACGCCCCTGGTCGACTCCTCTGATAGAACTCTGTGAGCCGCAGTCTCATTTCATAGGCCGGCCATATAAATCTCCCCACTACATGTCCGATCTGGACTGTTCAGATTTTGATCGTGCCTTGGCATTGCTCCTCCAAGCTGGTGCAGACGTCAACGAGAGAGACTCTCTGGGTCGTGCTCCTATACACTCAGCGCAGTTTTCTCACAAGTTGAAACGTCTGCTGGCAGCGGGTGCTGATCCAAATGCTGAGACAAAGGATGGGAAGACCGCGCTACATTGCCTGCCAAAGAAAGGAGATGAAGAATACCTGAAGCTCCTGTTGCAAGAGAAGACTGTGGACATCAACAAAAGAGAACACTGCAAAGGCAGGACACCTCTTCTTTCTGCCTTTTATCACGATTCACGCCTTACTTCACAGATGCTGAAACATACGCCCAATTTTACTGTCACTGATTTTGAAGGAAATGGCCCTCTTCATTACGCATGTTCTCATTATAATGGATTATCTTCGCATGAGGATTCTGGAGATGAGAATGGGGAGAACACAGACAGCACTCTGCCGGCAGTATTGAGAACACTTCTAGAAGCTGGTTCGGATCCGAGACTGGCAAACATTGATGGAGAAACGCCCTTACATATTCTTGTCGCCAAGGGGTTCGACTACCAAGACGAATGTCTGCGTATACTGCTTGAATGTGGAGCTGAGATCGATGCAAGAGACATCAGAGGTCGAACACCCTTGTTTCGAGCCGTGGGTAGATTCCCAAAGCAACCTATGGCAACTGATATTCTTGAAACTCTTATCAAGGCTTCAGCAAGTCTGAATGTTCGGGATAATTATGGTCGAACCCTTCTTCATGAAGCGATTCACAGTATTACAGACCTTGATTATGCACATAGAAGACTCACCCAGGTATACCAATACCTCCTTGACGCTGGTGTGTCACCTTGTGCCGTGGACCTGCATGGCAACACTCTATGCCACGAGTTAATTCTCGCCCCAAATGCAATAAGGCTATCAGGTAAAGGAGAAATATTCCTTTCACTTTTCGAAAAGGCAGGGTTGGATCTAAACAAACCCAACTATGCTGGCACGACACCTTTGCATCTAGCTTGCCGTATGCGTCTGGACGGAAACAATGGGGTCAATTACCATGCAAAAGATTGCTTGAGATGGCTCCTCAATCAATCACCCGATGTCAACGCGTCAGATACCCAAGGGTTGAGGGCCATCCACTTCGCTGCTTCCACGAACACTTACACTGTTGACTGCTTGTTGAACGCCAGCGCAGATCCATTTGTTACCACAAACCAAGGCATGAATGCCCTACATATCGCCGCGAGGTGCAAAAGAAGTAACAGTCTCGGACTTCTACTTCAGCGCATGCACGACCTAAATCCCGACGCGACAAAAGTGGCACTCGACCAGAAGGATATTTTTCAATACACCCCATTACATTACGCAAGTCGCTCTGGGATCATCGAGTCTGTGAAACTCCTAATTAAAGCAGGAGCAGAGGTCAATCCCAGTTTTGATGAATTCCGAGGGACATGCTGTCCCGAACCTTGGTTCCCACCAATTCTTCAGTGTGTATTCTTCGACCGTGAGCAACGTCTTTGGAGGCGCGGGCCAGTCAAAAAAATACCTCGGGATGATGACCTTCTCTTTCACCAGTTGACTGATCCCGACACAATCATCGCTGCTGGATACACTGTCGAGAATAAGGAAAGGCACTTTGATGAGATCGTATCGGGGCCTCAACTTGAATCCCTCGATCCGGTGTATGAGGCCTCGCGATATGATGAGATCATCAACGCTTTGCTTGATGCAGGAGCAGATGTATTTCTGAGTTCCCGCGGTCCAAGGTCGGCTCTTTACCGTGCGATGCTTTTTGCATCAGACGAGTGGCAGGATTACATCACGAACCTCCTCTGGAACTGCCAGGAGAAAGCTGGATATCTGGAACTTCCAACTCCTCTTCATATTGGAATATCGAGAAGCAAAGCTCTTCGTCAAACAGAGGCTGCGGTATTGGATGAGTCTCTCATCCCACGTGCAAAAGATACAAAGTGGAAGAGAGTAGCACCATTACTGTCGGACCGCCACTTCTCTTTGGTAACGAAACTGTACAAAGCTGGAGCTGACTATACTGCTGTCGATGTCGATGGTGTGTCGACCCTTTCGCGACTCGTCGAATATGGTTACTATGAATTAGTCAATGACTGCTGTTCTCCGGAAGAGGCAGCAAAGTTTGATGATTCCCAATGGATATTGGAACAAGGTGTAGAAGAGCTCGAGCCTCTGCTTGTAACGGCTTGTCGACGCTCTTCTCCCAATATGGAAGTCATTCGTGCCTTGGTCGAGGAAAAAGGAGTCGACATAAACGCACGAGGTCATGACGGTCTTGCTGCTCTTCATATCCTAGTCACCGGTAAGGAGTGGTGGCAAGTCTTTCACGCGTTGCCATACCTGCTTTCTAAAGGGGCACATATGGAAGCCCGAGACGACAAGGGATATACGCCGCTGCTGTATTCTTTTACGAAATGGGGTACCTTCCAGGCTGCGGCAATGAAGTTGTTGATCGAAAAAGGCGCTGACGTGAACGTCGTTGATTCTGAGGGAAATGGATGTTTGAACAAAGCAGCGCACCAAGAAGAGTATGTTCGGCTCTTAGTCGGCCATGGAGCAGAAGTCAGTCCAACCACCATCCTTTCTGCGATTGATTCCAAATACCCAAATATCTTGAGCATTCTGTTGTCTAGCGAAAAGCCTTCAGCCCTGGCAGCGTCTTGGAAGATGACATTAGATTATGCAAAACGGCTGGATCCGGATACAAACCCTCAGGAAGCCCAGATGATACGTCAAGGTCATCCTTTGCTCTTGGCAAGCTCTGCATTGGGTATGCTTCGGGGCGGCGTCGAATTTGATCGAGATGCTGCTGCCAAACAGATGATGGAAGCTCTATTAGGGGCTGGCTTCAGTCCGTATGCCCATTGCCTAGTCACCGTTGAAAAGGTTCGATTACCAAACAGACCTTCCCTACCAATGGCTATAGCGACCCATGCATGGTACAAGAAGGATTCTACGGTTGAGTTCATCCCCTATATCAAACATCCTCACCCCTTTGTGGCTGAAAGGGTAGTTGTGCACGAAATCTTAAAAGGAAAACGTGTCTATGAGCCAATCTTAGAGTTAGCCGATCTTGATATGGAGTTCCGCGATGCGTCTGGAGAAACTCTTCTTTTGGCTGCTTGTGAGCGAGTGTCAAGCAGGGGTCCTAAGGGCGCCAGAGAATACTATTTGCCTCTACGACTCCTGCTCGACAAAGGGGCAGATGCCTATGCAGTGGATAATTTCGGCAGAAACGCACTACATATTAGACTCGGATCTCGAGCTCTGAACGATGAGAAGTTGGAAGGACTCAAGGATCTAGGGGGCGCTGTACCGGCCTTGATCAACCAGACTGACGCTGATGGATATCGGCCACTCCATTACGGCCTAGCCGCGCTGACGCACGGCGAGTTTGACCAAACTGAGCCCGACTGGCTCGACTATATTATAAAACAGGGTGCGGATATGCTTGCCACTGATGGTCTTGGAAACAATGCGCTCCATTACCTTGCCTCTGGCGTCTCTGGGTGTCTCTGCTATGATGGAAGCCACACTCGAGATCCCTTTGAGCGCTTCTTGAAGTTGGGACTGAATATCAATGCGCGCAACAACGCTGGCCAGACCCCAGCGTTCTTCCTTGCCATGAGAGGCTATGATGACGATAGCGTGGATGAGGTGGTCAGTTGGTTAGATGGACTGGGAGTGGATTGGCAGGCGAGAGACGACAAGGGAAGAACTGTGCTTCATGAAATGGCAGACGAGAAGGAGGGGTTGTTCAAGGCTATCATGGATAAGGGAGTTGATCCTTTGGCGGAAGATATTGATGGGCGGTCTACTCTGGATTTAGTGACGGCTTATGATAATCGGAATGTCCTCAAGCTATTTGACCGGGATGGTAAGGATGATAGGAAATGAGGGATCTACGATAGCAAGATACTGCTACATTGATGATTTATGACCACTCGAGATCTTCTTTTATAAATTTATGATGGTTATTTAACGCAAGATAGGCTTCAAACGTAAGTCGGACTACAAATGATGGTGCTCTGCAGTTGTGAATAGCCTCAACAACGTCACCATAAACAATTGAACCAATCATGTTGATTACATATCCAAATCAGGAAAGTCTTTTAAACACCAATTGGCATCGGGAAAATAGTGACAGAATCAAGCGTTGGTGTGAGTTGGCAAGATGCCATGATCTGATATAAGATAAGGCAACTATTTGCGATATTCTTTCACTGAGTGTCGGCAATAAACTCCTTATCGGAGATAAGAAAGAAACACAAGGTTAAGCTTGGCTGAACAGGGATGATGGTTCTGGTGGTTCAGCGTCGGCTCAAGGTGGTGGAATCGGCGATTGATCTGAGATGCGCCTATCAGGGCTGCATGATACAGGTTGGATACATGTCGAAGTGGCTGCCAGACAGACAGAAGAGGAAATGTCGAAAAAAAGTCTGTTTATGAGGCATTGCAAACTTTGATATCCTCCAGAGTCTTCCATTCACCTGAATATCATCTTGAAACTATACAGGGTATGACGTCGAACTAGGGATAGAAGAACGCACTGTCGCGAACTTGATTAACCTCCGAGACCGAGTCAAACAGGGGAGAAGAGAAGAGATATTGCTTATCGCGCAATATCTATTGGCTGACCCGGTAATAAAATAAACAAGCACGCAAGAAAAAACTTGTCTTTGTCTTATCCAACCAATGCCGTGGACACGTTGGCGAGCGGCGGTTAGTTACTGGTGGGTCTGACCGAGGAATTCTCGGGGAGCCCAGTGTGTGAGAGTTGACAAACATCTGGTATTTGCTTCATTTTTTATGAATAAGATGAAGATATCTAGAAACTCACTGATATCGAGGTCTTGGCGGAGTATGAGGAAATGTCAGTCATTTATCAGGTTACATATTGCAACTTCTGAGATAGCTTTAGTGATTGCACCAAAAGAGCGGTCTTTGAATAACGTCACTGGCCAACTTTGCTTCTGGGAGGCTAAACAGGGGGGAAATTCCCCAATTTCTACTGTTACCCCGGGTCTTGTATTCGAGATCTGTTCAGCTGTTGGCTGCTGTGAGCCAGTGGATAGTCATGATATGGGGCATCATGACCGTAAAAACCAGTCTCTGGGCTTTGTTACATCTCCCCTTGGCCCGGTCCGTGCATTCGCCGGCGCCGATTATCCGAGTCTTCCCGAGCTCTAAAAAAAATGGCAAAGGAGGCATTATTTTCCCTTCCCAGCTGCTCCGCCGCGGGACCAAGAAAAAAAAAAGTCACTCAAAACACCCAGAAGCTCTCCCTTTTTCTTCTTCTTCCACTCCACCATCTCCCCTCAGTCTTTTTTACGTCTGATCACATAAACCGTCATTCACAATGGCTGCCTCTACCGGTTCCGCAAAGGTCGACGCCGTCGTCCAGAACATCAAGGCCGAGACCCCCGAGAAGAAGACTGGTCTTGCTCTCTACTCCCGATTCGCCCTTGCCGGTGCTGTCTGCTGTTCCGTCACCCACGGTGGTCTGACCCCCGTCGATGTGTATGTTTGAATCGCCTCTGCGCTGAGTTTCTCGTCGTCAATTGCTTGAGAGGGTTTTTGTGGTTGTGCGGGTTTTGTCTCGGGGAAACTCAATTGGGACCCGAGATGGACACTTTTCAGTACCGCAATCCCTGATAGCCATGATGGAGAAGCAAAAGCGCACCAAATCGAACCGAAAGAACAAGCTTACTGACTTTGGAATCACAGCGTCAAGACCCGTATCCAGCTCGACCCCGCTACCTACAACCGCGGTCTCATCGGTGGTTTCCGCCAGGTTGTCCAGAATGAGGGTGCTGGTGCTCTCCTCACTGGTGTCGGCCCTACCTTCGCTGGTTACTTCCTCCAGGGTGCTCTGAAGTTCGGTGGTTACGAGTTCTTCAAGCAGCAGTGGATTGACGCTCTCGGCTACGAGACCGCCTCCAAGAACCGAACTGCTGTCTACCTCGCCTCTTCCGCCACCGCTGAGTTCTTCGCCGATATCGCCCTCTGCCCTCTTGAGGCCACCCGTATCCGTCTCGTCTCTGAGCCCACCTACGCCAGCGGTCTCGTCTCTGGCTTCGGCAAGATTGTCAAGAACGAGGGTGTCGGTGCTCTCTACGCCGGATTCGGACCCATTCTCTTCAAGCAGTGAGTATTCCCGCTGGTATACCGCTCAATTGAGTTTCAGCAAACTGACTTTTCCCACTCAGGATCCCTTACACCATGGCCAAGTTCGTCGTCTACGAGAAGGTCTCTGAGGCTGTCTTCCGCAAGTTCCCCAAGAAGGACCTCTCCGACGGTATGCAGACCGTTGCCAACCTTGGCTCTGGTCTGATTGCCGGTTTCGCCGCCGCCATCGTTTCTCAGCCCGCCGACACCATGCTTTCCAAGATCAACAAGACCCAGGGTCTCCCCGGTGAGGGCACTGTCTCTCGTCTCATCAAGATCGGTAAGGAGCTCGGTCTCCGTGGCTCTTACTCCGGTATTGGTGCCCGTCTCTTCATGGTCGGTACCCTCACCGCTGGTCAGTTCGCCATCTACGGTGATCTCAAGAAGGGTAAGTTTCTCTCCATTTTCAACTCCTCTGAATCCAGCTAATTTCGTCCAGCAATGGGAGCTACTGGTGGTGTCGAAATCGCCGCTTAAATGTGTTTAAACACATCTCGAACGATTCGCAGAGTGGGAGAGGTGATATGAGAAGTCTGGGGAGTGTAGCCCAAGTATTGCCCAAGAGCTGGGCCTACTTGTAACAACAGCTGCTGTTAATGCCAAAACAGCTTAGCAGGAGCTTACGGATGACGTCCAGATTTGCTCTCGCTGTCTGGGAAACAAAAAGTGATCTTTTGGTGGAGGGGGGATGCTCGTGTTAGACTCATGTTTGCCTATGATACCTTTCCGCATTAATGGGCAGCAGACGGGTAATACCCCGCCGAAGGGTTGTATAATAGTCTCTTTTTACGCTTGAATCATAGACTGGGAGTTTGTGGACTCTTATATCTACTTGTTTTGTTCATCATGACTGTGATATGTGAAGCTATTCGCAACTGGCACGAACGGCGCCCTAAGGCTAATTGAAGGAAATGACGTTAATTGAGCATTCTAGTATCTAGGAAGAACTTATGAGAGGACTATTCACATACAAATTTAATGTTCGCCTTGAATTGATAATGTACATCATGACTTGTCGTTGTAGTAAGGCTGAGCATCAGGCTACTGCACCTTCCTTCTAATCCTCGCAGCATGCCAACCCACGAGAGCCCCACGTGCCGTCCCTATGCCTTATCCAAAAATAGAAACATCATATGGTTGATCAACGATGATTAATGTCCTTCATCTGGTGTCATCTTGAGATCACGTTGTGATCATTGTGTAGGTAAGTGTGGGTGAACCTCGCGTTGAGCACTCTCTCAGCTCATCGACTGCCTCTCCCTTCCTCGAGATCAATTACTACCCCTCATACATCAGTCACAATGACTACGTACTCTGTCAACAAGCTCCAGTAAAGAAGCCACCAAAGGCTAAAGCTACAGTATGATGACTACAATTGAGCTTCGTCATACAGGCGCATTGATAGAGGCTCAAAGAATATATAGACAAATCAGGATGAGATCTCTGTCGACATTACCTAAGCTTATGATGAGCTTTGAGTAGAATACAAAACTCATCATAAGGAAACCCTAAGAATTTATAAATTTAGCCAGACTTTGAATATGAGTTCTTAGCCTTAAAGAGTTACTCTAATGTTATGCGACACTGATGTGGGATATTAGGGTGAGTAGACATAGAGTAGTATTAGCCCTCTAAACCAAATCAATACACTTGCATATAATAAGCCTATCTGTACTTGTGCTTTATTCTTTTTCATTATCCAAACTTTCAATTGTCTTTCTGTTGCCAGCATTGAAAGTTGAGGCCAAGAACCGCGGTCCAATTCCGCGTGGGGATGAGCTTATCTTATCAGCCAGAAAATCTCCCAAATTTTCTTCGTTTACAGACAAAGTTCAAAGGGACCAATCCCCCACCCTCCCGCTCTACATCAACAGATCAACAGCGAAGTCCTCGACGTCGCAATGGTCAAACGAAAGGTTGCTGCGCTCGAGAAGCTCGATGCTGACTTGTACGTCAATTGCGAAACAATTGCGCTTCTTTTGGACCATTCACTGACATTTTCCAACAGCGCGAGTCTGCAACAAAAAATCCGTCGCGATCCCAAGTACGTCCCATAATTCTGGATACTGCGATTAAATACTGATACGAAGCGCTAGATCTTACAAAGAAGAATTTCTGAAGCAATGGGAACAATATGAGGCTCAGCGCGAGATCTTTCTCGTCTCTCCTGGCACCGCGACCGCCGATTCTGTCGAGTCTTTCCACAACATTATCGATCTAATCGCTCACGTTGCCGATTGCTACAAGGAAGAGACTGCTACTTTCGCCGATGATCTGAAGTCTATTCTCACACAGCACCATGTCATTCTGCACCCCGAGCTGCGGGAGAAGATCGTGGGAAGTCTGGTCTTGCTGCGACGAAAGGAAGTTATCGACTCGACCAGCGTCCTCACCACACTTTTCCCCATCCTCGTATCGTCGCCCAGCAAAACTCTACGTGAAACTTTGTTCCAGAAGATCCTCAGCGATCTACGAAACTCGAACACGAAATCTATCAACCACCCTCTCAACCGAACCGTTCAGACCGTTCTTTACAACCTCGTTACCGCCGATCGATCCTCTCCTCGAGCTATCTGGGCCATCAAGCTCACCCGCGAGATGTGGAAGCGACAGTTTTGGACCGATGCGAAGCCTGTAGATGTCATGAAGGAGGCATGTCTGTCCGACAACGAGAAGGTTGTTGTCGGTGCTGTTCGCTTCTTC
The DNA here is from genome assembly GCA_013755755.1 of Fusarium sp. NRRL 25184. Classification (NCBI taxonomy): domain Eukaryota; kingdom Fungi; phylum Ascomycota; class Sordariomycetes; order Hypocreales; family Nectriaceae; genus Fusarium; species Fusarium sp. NRRL 25184. Next base: position 23,105 of record JABSSZ010000758.1, read on the forward strand.
CTGGGTGGAGACAAGGAGCGTGAGGAGCTTGAGGACGAGAGCAGTGATGAGGAGGTTGATCTGAGCCAGGTCAAGCATCAGATGGGTATCAACAAGAAGACCAAGAAGTCGAAGAAGCAGTACGACAAGGCTGTCGAAAAGGTCAAGCGCGCTGAGCGCAAGAAGACAAAGCCTCATCCTCTCAACTTCTCCGCTCTCCACCTCCTCCATGACCCTCAGAACTTTGCTGAGGAGCTATTTTCGAAACATCTACAAAACACCAAGGCGAAACTGTCTCTCGATACGAAGATTCTAGTGACACAACTTGTTACCCGACTTGTTGGTCTGCACAAGCTGACTATTGTGGCGCTCTACTCCTGGTTCATCAAGTTCCTTACTCCTCGACAACAGTCTGTTACTTCGTTCCTGGCTTCATTGGCTCAGGCGGTCCATAACTTGGTGCCTCCTGATGTGCTGGAGCCCCTGATTCAGAAGATCGCAAACGAGTTCGTTTCAGAAGCTTCGGCCGCTGAGGTCGCAGCTGCTGGTCTGAACTCTATTCGCGAAATTTGCGCTCGTCAACCCCTGGCTATGACCGATACTCTACTACAAGATTTGGTCCAGTACCGCAAGAGCAAGGACAAGGGTGTTATGATGGCTGCCAAGGGTCTCTTGTCACTGTACCGTGAGGTGGGTGCTGAGCTTCTCAAGAAGCGAGACCGTGGTAAGAATGCCACTATCAACCTGAAGGCTGGTTTCCAGGCCCAGCGCAAGTTTGGTGAGGAGGATGTCGGCGGTATTGAGGGTCTGGAGCTTCTGGAGAAGTGGAAGGAGGAGGAAAAGAAGAAGAAACGACTTGCCCAGGGTCTTCCCGAGGATGCTGCTACTGATGAAGAGGATGAGGGAAACAAGTCTGACGAGTGGGAGGTTGCTTCTGATGACAGCAGCGAGTCTGGTGACTGGATTAATGTCTATCACTCTTCTGATGAGGAGGATGACGAAGATGAGCCTGCCTCAAAGAAGCAAAAGACAGACGAAGAACCTGTTATGGACGAAAAGACCAAGAAGGCACTGGAGGAGAAGGAGGCCGAAATCGACCGCATCTCCAAGCTCGCCACCACAACCATCCTCACCCCCGCCGATCTCGCCAAACTCCAAGAACTCCGCATGTCCGCCTCCATCGACAAAGCGATGGGCAACCGTCGCAAGCGCCAGCAAGAAGAAGACCGCCACCGCGACGACGGTCTCACGGCCGAGCAAATCGAAGCCCCCGCGCGTCTCCGCAAACTCACCAAAGAAGAGCGTGTTGCGCTTGCTAAAGAGGGCAAGCCAGATCGCGAGGAGCACAAGAGCACACGGGCTATTAACAAGTCCAAGATGCAGGCCCAGGGCAAGAGCACAAGTAATAGGGAGAAGCAGCGCAACAAGAATATCTTTATGACGATGGGTAAGGCGAAGAGCAAGCATAAGAGGAGTTTGGTGGAGACGAGGAAGGTTCTTAAGAGACATGTCGATAGGAGTACTAGAGGTGGACGAAGAGCGAATGGTACATAGTTTTGGAGTTTGGGGGGTTGGGTTAGAGATATATTCACTTGTGCTAATGACACAGCGCGTACTAAAAGAAACACTTTATTTTTGGTTCTACTTGCTCACTTGGAGGTTCTTTGCCTATGCCCTTTGATGAAGCAGCCATCGCTTTCTCGAGCTTCCTACTTCTTACCTCTTGGATCCTCTCTCAAACGCCGATGGATCAGCCATCTGTCTTAGTCCGGAAGACTAGCTCACCTGTCAGACTATATCGAGTCAGCATTAATTCGATTTTCATTATTTCGAGCCTTGGATCGAGTCGAGTAGCTGTGCTTGTGAGAACGAGCACGAGCACGAGTCTGACAAGATTTGCAGTAGAAAGTGGTCTTGACTGACTTTTCGCAACCGGAGGTTAGGCAGTGTTGCTTGATTTCATGGGTGCCGCGGGACATGGCGACGAGAATGTAGCAAGCCTGGATTGTTTCGGCGCTGGCGGACATGTTGGTGAGGTCTTGCTCGATATCTTTCGCATCAGCGATGAGGTTGGTCTTGTTTTCCTGGATGAAAGGCATGATATCGGTTATTTGGTTAGTTGGTTTCTTGGTTTACCTTGCTTTGGAGTCTTTATGTTGAAGCACCAGGTTCTTGAGACGGTTGAGGTTGTTGGAAAGGAAAAGTCATAAATTTGTAGCATTTTGAGATGATGTTGGCTGAACATGTTGTTGAATGAGGATACTGAATAACAACTGTGTTCGATGTTCTGCCAGTGCATCATGCATGTTCATGGTGTAAGGCATTGTGATGCTGAGTGAACAAGACGACTGTTCTCGTATGTGATAGTGATAAAGTCTAGGACACTTCTCGATCATGGTCAGGGGAGTGAATAGACTTTAACTTGAATCTTTCTGATACAACATCACTGCAACCAACGATTCACCACGTCAAACCTTCTGATCGATCCCCTTGTCTCACCTGACACAGCACTTTAACAAACTTCCTCGCAACCAACAGAATAATGCGATTGGCCAGGCCACCCTTGATCGTGCCAAGTAGATTACGATTACCATTCGGCATCGGGTTGACCAAACCGAGAGAGAAAATAGTCCGATGATAGACATGAAAATGGCCGTAATAAGAAGGCGCTTTATGCACGTAAGTTGCGTGCGTATCACGAGCGGAGGATTTAGCTTTTGTGTTTCATTTCACGTGTGCCCAGGAATTAAATCAAAGAGGAGAAGCCTAGGAGATGTTGTAATTTAAAAACAGGGGACTTGCCGAGGGAGAGTGCCGTTGGGAATTGACGCTATTGCCAGCCACGTTCGGCAGATGAATCTTGTCAAGTTGGAGTAATTACTCGATATGAATGAACAACATCACTCAAACAGCAATATTTACTATATCTACCTTCATCAAAGCTCTAGAAAGCAATGCTTATATCTCTGTAAACTCTTCTAGAAGTATCACTCAATGCATCCTCAACTTACTTACCATCCCACTCGGTCCATCATTGCAACGATCATCATGCCCAAAGCTCAAAAACCTGAATCATGACCCGACCAAAAACAACCATAAACCATGCTTATCATTCCATCAACTAAACCCATTTCAGATATCTCCCCCTTCCCCCGCAAATCCCCAGGATTTCTTCTCCAACAAACATACTCAAGCTATTGGAGCCTTTTCCCTGATGAGGTTACAGCGCAGGAGAACCGTGATGCCACACACACTACACTCTCTTTTCTATGACGGTCAATGTGTTACGGGCGCCCCCTTGCTCGGGTCTGCTCCAGCCGATAGAGAAAATGTAAATAGCTTGCTCTGTCCCCTTTTGCCTCTTGGAAATGTAGTTCTTCTTTTCTCGTAATTGTCGAAATATTATTCATCATGGGTGCCAAAAAGTTCTTCAAGGAGAGATCGCTCAAGGTCTCGGATAAGAAAGTCACCAAAGCAGCCGAACTCACACTGCGAGAATCTATCTGGCCTATTGCGCTGGTTACTGTTCTCTTCTTCCTTTGGGGTTTCAGTTATGGACTCCTTGATACGCTGAACAAGCACTTCCAAAAGGTGCTTCATATCGATCGTGCGCGATCGGCAGGTCTTCAGGCTGCGTACTTTGGGTATGTATACCACTATCGACGAGTATCATAGTAGAGCTAATAAACGTTTCAGTGCTTATCCTCTTGCGTCGCTGGGACACGCTGCGTGGATCCTTCGTCATTATTCGTACAAGGCTGTGTTTATCTGGGGTCTTTGCTTGTATGCTGTAGGCGCGTTGATTGCTATTCCGTGTATCAAGGCAAAGTCGTTTGCTGGGTTTTGCATGTCCATCTTTATCATCGGAAACGGACTTGGTTCTCTTGAGACTGCTGCCAACCCATTCATCACTGGTATGTTGAGTCGTTCTCAGTTTGTGTTCGCCTCTAAAGTCTATAGTTTGCGGTCCTCCTCGATACTCGGAAATTCGCATCAACATCTCCCAAGCATTCAACGGTATCGGCACCGTCATTGCTCCCGTTCTCGGCTCATATGTCTTCTTCAACAATCTCGATGATAATGCAGCGCTCGCCAACGTGCAATGGGTCTACCTTTCCATCGCCGTATTCGTCTTGATTCTAGCGTGCCTCTTCTACGTCTCCAAGATTCCTGAAATCACTGATGCCGGTATGTAGCAAACAGCACCCTTCAGCACTACTTCGCTAACAATTTTCAGACATGGCCTTGCAAGCTCAAGAGACACACTCAGACGCCGATGACAAACCCTTCTATAAACAGTATAAACTCTTCCATGCTTCGTTCGCTCAATTCTGTTATACCGGCGCACAAGTTGCTATCGCGAGTTTCTTCATCAACTACGCGACTGAGATGCGCAAAGGAACATCAGACTCAATGGGGGCTAAGCTCTTCGCCGGCGCACAAGCAGCCTTTACAGTCGGTCGTTTCTTCGGAACGTTTCTCATGAAGTTCTGCAAACCACGAAAGGTTTTCTTCGTGTTCTTGACCATGTGCATCGTCTTTATCGGACCACCTATCGTTCACCACGGAACCGCTGGTGTGTCTTTCCTCTACATCGTTCTCTTCTTCGAGTCTATTTGCTTCCCTACCATTGTTGCTTTGGGTATGAGAGGTCTTGGTCGTCATACTAAGCGAGGAAGTGGTTTCATTATTGCTGGTGTCATTGGCGGTGCTTGTGTGCCTCCCCTGACAGGAGCTGTTGCGGATATGCATGACGTTGGCATCTCTATGGTCGTACCCATGATGTTCTTCGTAGCAGCCTGGTCGTACCCCATTGCTGTCAACTTTGTCCCCTCTTACAAGAAGGTCGTTGACGTTTTCTACGAGGCTGACATTGGTCTCGGAGAGCGAACTCTCGATGAGGAGAAGATCCAGGGTACACAGCACGAGGAGAAGGATATGTCTGCACGCGCTTGATGTATGCAACCCCTTTCAGAGTCGTGTAGTGAGTAGTCAGAATACCAAGTTTTCAAAAAGAAACGGTTGCAAAAGACGCAGAAACAGCAAAAGAAATGCGTAATCTGGGAATCGAACCCAGGGCTCCCCGACACTGCTCGAATGGCAACGGAGAATTTTACCACTAAACCAATTACGCTTGTGGTTTGTCGAGAGCTCGTAACGGAACTTATGTGTTGCGATGTTGGGTCTTGGTGGAGGTACTGAATTTTCTTGCATGGCGGGGTTGTGGGGCAATTGACGGTACTGTGCTGGCTGAGCCAATCAGAAGTGCGCTAGGCGACTTGCGGAGCTAGACTAAAACGGCAAGCTGTCACGTGGACGGTTAAAGCCTCATTGTTCTTCTAGATGTGGTGGTAAAAGTCGGACCTTGCCCTCTGACTTGACCCGGACCGTGCCTTGCTTTATCTAATTGGTTAGAAAGGTGGAGCACGGTCCGGGTCAAGTCAGGCAAGGTCCGACTTACCTACCGGTACATCCACCCACATTCTAGATATCTAGCATAGAGACCAAACGTCTAGAATAGAGTCTGACTGCTGAAGGATAATACTTAGTCGCTCAGTTACTGACTTCAAATACTCTCATATCCAATACTTCAAGTTAAGAGTATCTGCTGCAACCATCCCTGTAGTGACATACCCGCCTTGCTCCGTTGAAACAGAACACGCAGTGACATATCAACTACAAGAAACACATACAGTTAAGCATTGAGTTTACTGTTTCAAATTTCATAAGATCGTCAACAGAGGGCGGAGTTTTACTACATACCTAAATTGACCGTTTCACGTTTATTTTTATCGTCAACTCAAAATCCCGAGATCCTACCCCGTATCTCAACCGGGACATTAACTGCCGATACCTTAATTCTAACTTTATTATCTCCCGGTTTCATAGAAGTAGAAACATTCAGTATTTTACCGAACCATTAGTCAACACTCACCCAATTGTTAGAGATGAGCTATGTATAGCGTTGTCCTCTGCTTGTGAAGCAACGAGTGCTCCATGTTGACGCGCCCTCAACTCCGTGAAGATCACGAGTGGGTCAAAGGCAACGTCTCTGAGCATTGATTTAAACACGCCGTGGCAAGGAAGAGCCTGGAATCAATAACATAGCCATCATCGACGATGGGAATCCCAGTTCCCGGCTTTACGCCAAGAGTGCTGTCTTATTGCCTCGGTGACTGGTGAGAACAAGTTCCCGTAGCAATTGTCTCAAAAAACCACCTCACAGACGATATTTTCGCGTGGGATATACTCTTTTTGGATACCGATAAAATCATCCGAGAATACCCTCTCTTTGCCTCCTCAGCCTGGAGCTCTCTCCAGCCAACATGGCCCATCATAATGCAGCCCCAGTAGCCAATCTTGCATTGACGTCTCACACGTGTAGAGATCTCCTCCTCTCATTCGTTACGTTGAAAGCTTGGTTCGGGCAATACCCGCAGATCTAACACCGAAAGGAACAAGCTCCTTGGCTTTATCCACGATAAAGCTGAGGGTCCCTCTATTATGATCCCTGCCTGCAGCATTTCTCGTTTAGTGCACCGAAGGCTTTGAACGCATGGTGCCTGTTTGATTGGTCGCTTTTTCGTTGTGTGTTTCGAGGTTTTGAGGTCCTGGCTGAAAAGAGTATCGAGTCGCGTGTCTGTGCTTCAAGCACACGAGGGCTACTCTAGAAGCTGAGAGCCATCAAACGTCAACGATGGTTGAGAAAGGAAGAGGAATTGGACTGTTCCAAGGAAGCTGTGAAGAGCTGGTCTGCAGAAGAATAACTTGACAACTCAAATCTAGCAATTGAGCTCAGAAACCTTCCAAGTTCAACCTTGACCATCTCTACCGATCATCACAAACTCCCCCAGCTCGTTCCCCTCCAGGACTCGTCAAGCCATAGCTCGCCTACAGCTTGGCATACATCCCCCTAGCATTGGCATCAGCATTAGCCATCTGCTTCACCATCTCAGACGTCGGTGACGCATTAGGAATCATGTCGTGTGCTCACTCCCTCTCCCATCTCAAACCCATCGTATTCCCTTCCCCTTCAGCTTATGTGTCGCGTGCTCTATTTCCCAAAATCATCACTTCTTCGATCGCCAGTTACAGCTTGAGACGTTTTAGCACTGGAAACAAGGTTAGTCACAACCTTAAGGTAAGCTTAGTTCTTCAAGTGGAGAAGAGAGTGTGGTTCTCCAGTTTCTTCAACGCCTCACGGATGTGTTGCTACCGTTGATAGAGAAGCCAATTGCTTGCTGTATAGCCCGTTCGTGCATGTTACAGCCCTGTTCTCCTCTGTTGATCTGATTCTTGGCATACAAGAATTTCTGTGGCAAGCCCGGGATGTTTGATGTTAATCCTAGCTCGAGGTCCTTTTTTACCTCTTCTTCGGTGGAATCGTCTTGGCGATGTCTAGTCTTGGCCCTTTTTCTTCGGGGGCGTGGGAGTAACTCCATAGCCCACGTAGAATAATTCTTTCTCTTCTTCTCCACCAGCTGGAAAAACTTATATATACTATGGAAATGTCTCGTAGAAGCTGAACTCTCCAGATCCCTCACCATCCTCCTTTTCTTTCTGAACTTCTTCTTCTTACTGCACCGCTGAAATGGCAGTCTTCGCTCAGTACGACTACCTCTTCGCGGTAGGCACTATCTTTGCCTTCCTCGATGCCTGGAACATCGGTGCCAACGATGTCGCCAACTCGTGGGCTTCATCGGTATCTTCCCGATCCATCAGCTACTTCCAGGCTATGATCGGTGCTAGTATCATGGAGTTCACTGGTGCTCTTGGTGTTGGTGGCCGTGTGGCTGATACCATCCGAACAAAGATTGTTGATGTCGAGGCCTTTGATGATAGCCCTGCTCTTCTTATGCTGGGTATGGTCTGCGCCGTTGTTGCTTCTGCTAGTTACCTCACCTTTGCTACCCGTTTTGGTTTCCCTGTGTCTACTACCCATTCTATCCTTGGTGGTGTTTTGGGTATGGGTGTTGGTGCCCTTGGTGGCTCTGGTATCACTTGGGTTGGCTACAAGGAGGATGGCTCTCTTGATATTCAGCAAGGTGTTGTTCAGGTTAGTACTCAAACATCATCTCACACTCACATTCACTAACTCACATCTCACAGGTCTTCCTCGCTTGGATCATCGCCCCCATGCTTTCCGGTATCTTCGGTGCCTCCATATTCCTCTTCACAAAATACTGCGTCCTCCTCCGCAAGAACCCCGCCATCAAGGGTCTCATCCTCGTCCCCTTCTACTTCTGGGCCACCGCCTCACTCATCGTCATGCTTCTCATCTGGAAGGGTGGCTCTTATAAGGTCAATCTTACTGGGGAGCAAATCCCAGGCGTGATCGTCGCTGCTGGTGCTGCCTGGGGTCTTCTCATGGCCATCTTCCTTGTCCCTTGGTTGTACCGTATCGTCATCAAGGAGGATTGGCAGCTCAAGGCTTACCATATCTTCCTTGGTCCTCTCCTCCTCCGCCGTGGACCTGTCCCCCCAACCCCCGACAACTTCCAGGGCGTCGTCCGCAACTTCTACGAAGGTCATCTTACTCGCGAGGAGCTTGAGGAGCGCCGCACTCAGCGTGCTGCTGCCCTTGGTGAAGACCTCGAGGCCGGTGGTAACGACAAGAAGGTCGTCACTGAGCAAGCCACCGAGGAACCTGCCGTCAACCCTCACCAGCACAAGTCCATGGTTGGACCCAAGCCTGATGCCCCCTGGTACACTGGTGCTTTCATGTGGTGGGCTTTCAAGTTTGCCATTCTCCACGGTGTCGATAAGGATATTGTCGGTTCCCAGAGCGAGAAGTCTGTTGTTGCTGGCGACGTTGAAGAGATCCACGCTCGTGCTGAGCATTTCGACAACCGAACCGAGTTCCTGTATACTTTCCTCCAAGTCATGACCGCTGCTTCTGCCTCTTTCGTCCACGGCGCCAACGACGTTGCCAACGCTGTCGGCCCTTATGCTTCCATCTACCAGATCTGGCAGTCCGGCGCAGTCCCCGGCAGCAAGGCTCAAGTTCCCATCTGGATTCTCGCTTTCGGCGGTGCTGGAATTGTCCTCGGCCTCTGGACATATGGTTACAACATCATGCGCAACCTGGGTAACCGTGTGACTCTCATGTCTCCTGCTCGTGGCTTCTCCATGGAACTTGGTTCTGTTATCACTGTCATCTTGGCCACTCGTCTTAGTAAGTTGTCCCACAAACATTATTCAACAACATGCACTGACCAGTCTTGCAGAGCTGCCTGTGTCTACTACTCAATGTATCACTGGTGCCATTGTCGGAGTCGGTCTCTGTAACGGAGATTGGCGATCTATCAACTGGCGCATGGTCGGATGGATCTATCTCGGTTGGTTCATCACTGTTCCTACAGCTGGTCTGATCTCAGGTTGCTTGATGGCTTTCATCACATACGCTCCTAACTGGAACTAGAGAATAGATTGCGATAGAACTGTTTTGATTTCATGTTAAATGGCGTTTGGGGATACGATACAGAATATACCAACTTGATGATTTCAAACTTCCTTGAACACATGAGCTTGCACAGTGACTTCTAGGGGGGCAAAACTTAGGACCTTTCTCCTAAATGACAAAAGACTTAGCCAGTTTTAAGTAATTTTAGTAAGGCCTTCCTTTAACACCTTGTCTCAAGGCTAGAGGTTTTCTTGCTCCTTAAGGGGCTGTTCAAAGCATCATCATCACATCTTGACTATGCAGCTCATATAAGAGAAAGAGACAGGTTGCTTTTATTAAAGGAATGGCTATCTTAAATGATGAAACAATGTACCTAATCCCTCCTCAACCTGCTACTAGACACAGCACTAAGTACTGAATCCTTATTATGTACCCAGGTCAAGTGGTTCTCTTGTGTCCAATGACACTGGCCTCCAGATTGATGTCTCCAATTGTCTTGCCCTCGTTTGAGAGTGCATTAGTTGTAGAGTCGGGCGAATCGCACGGAGCGCTTCAGGGGCTTATGCACCTTCTCATCTGCTTCGACGTACTTAGCAGCCCATTTCTCAACGGTCTTTTCAACAGCCTTCTCGACCGTGGTGTCGTCATAGGGATCGGAGCGCTTATCGTGCTTACCATCCATGCTTCGCTTATCCAAGTTCTCCTCCTCGATGTACTTGGTAGTCTTAGCGTTCTCCTCCTCCAACTCGAAGATGGCAATGAGGGCCTTGCGGACTTCCTTGTCGATGACCTCCTCAAGAAGCTTCAGAACCTTCTCGATGGCGTGTTCAACCTCCTCATCTGAAGGACTATCACCCAGAGCCTTGAGGGTCTTGGCGAAGATCTTGTCTGCCTCCTTGATGATTTCGCTGATAGCACGAGCAAGGTACTCAAGAACGACTTCCTCCTCAGGCTCTGCAACACCTTCAATAGCGACGATGTGGGCGATGGTCGTCTTGACGTTCTTTGCGAGGATTTTCTTGAAGGCTTTCTCAACCTTCCTGACGTAACTGAGGATAGTACCAGAGTCAGGGTTTGAGCCGGCCTTCTTAACAGCCTTTCGGATGACCTTCTCGATAGCCTCGGTGATGGCGTTTTCAGCCTTCTCAATGTACTCCTCTACCTTGGCACTGTTGGCTTCTAACTCAGTAGCCTCTGTTGTTTTGGTAGACTTGGACTCAAGAGAGCGCTTGTAGGCGCCCTTCTTACCACCCCAGTGTCCGGTTTCAATGAAAAAGAGTTTCTCGTTGAACTTGCGCTCATGAGTGATGCGGGCATTCCAAAGCTTCTCCAAAGCCTCGTGCTTGGCCTTTTCCTTCTCACTCTCCAAGCTCGCCTTCTTGGCGGAGTAGTGGGAAGACTGTTCGTACTCAGTGGGCTCATGCTCATGCTCCTTATGCTCATGATGGTCGTAGTGATGCTTCTCTTCAGGCTTATGCTCATGCTCCTTCGAGTGCTTGTAGTGGTGCTCCTTATGCTCTTCCTTGGGCTCGTGCTTATGCTCATGTTCCTTTGAGTGCTTGTAGTGGTGCTCCTTGGGCTCTTCCTTGGGCTCACGTTGCTTATGCTCGTGGATAGAGTAGTGCTTCTTAGGTTCATGCTCCTTGTGCTTGTAGTGACCAGAGTGGTGCTTCTCCTCAGGCTCCTCATGCTTGTACTCCTTATGCTTGTAGTGGCCAGAGTGGTGCTTCTCCTCAGGCTCCTCATGCTTATACTCCTTGTGCTTGTAGTGGCCAGAGTCATGCTTCTCCTCAGGCTTCTCGTGCTCGTAGTGCTTATGCTCCTTCTCTCTCAAGAAATTCTGGTAGAGCCTATTAAGAGCGTAGTCAATATTTTCTTCGAGAATCTCTTTGACCTCCGTGGACTTCGTGTAACCACCATGCTCAGACGCAGACCTCTTATCATGCTCGTGCTCGTGCTCATGCTTGTACTTATGCCCGTGCTCTTTCTCATGTTTGTACTTGTCCTCTTCGGAGTGATACTGGTGCTCAGGATCGCCCTTGTGCTTGTACTTGTGCTCGTGCTTCTTGTTGACCTCTTCCAAAAGCTTCTTGTGCTTCTCGGCCTCGAGCTCACTCTGAGATGCCTTTTCCTTCTTGGTAGTATCAATGTGGGTGCGAGAGTGATCGGTCTTTTCCTTGTAGTAGACTTTAACTGGATGCTTATGCTCAATTGATCGCTTGTAGTGGCCGTAGTCGTACTCGTGGCTGTAGTGATGCTTATGAGGATCATGATGGTGGTGACCGTGGTGGCCTCCGTGATGAGCATGGTGGTGAGGGTCGTGGTGACCATTATGGTGACCATAATGATGCTTGTGATGATCATGATGATGGCCGTCGTGATGATGCCTGTGAGGATCGTGGTGATCATAACCATGGTGGCGACCGTCGTGGTGACCATCGTCGTTATAGTCGTAGTAAACGTGATGCTGCTTATAGTGGTAATGGTCGTCAAAGTGCTTGTGGCGGTGCTTGTGGACATGGTCATGAGCGTGGCTATGGTTATGGCCATGGTGATGTCCGTGATGGTGCTTATGTCCATGATGGTGCTTCTCTCCGTCTTCCTCGAGCAAGCCACGAGCATGGTGGTGGTGGTACCCATCATGGTGCTCACCGTGGTGGTGCTTGTGACCGTGGTGATGGTTGTGGTGTTCAACATGATGATGGCCGTGATGCTCATTATGGTGATGATTTTCATTATGGTGCTCATAGTGGTGGTGCTTTCCATCGTGATGTTCGCCATGGTGGTGCCTGTGAGGATCATGGTGGTGGTGACCATCGTGGTGGCCATGATGATGACCGTCATGATGACCAAGGCGATGACCGGGATCATCGTGGCGGTAGTGATATCCGAAGTGCTTGAAGTATTCGTCCAAGAAAGCATTGAAGTCCCGGTGGCTGCTAGGATCATAGTAGTGATGGAGCTTGTAGTGATCAGAAGCATCGTGATGGCCATGATGACCGGGATCGTGATGATCATGGTGCCTGTGGCCATCGTGGTGGTCATGACGGTAATGGCCAGGATCGTGGTGCTTATGGTGGTCATGATGATCATGATGGTCATATGAACGGGCATGATGCTTGTGATGAGGATCATGATGATGCTTTCTATGGTGGTGATCATGATGATGATGCTCCTTGTGGAGATGACCGTGAAGGTGACCGTGCCTGTGTCCATGACGATGAGCGTGGTTGTGACCATGGTTATGGTGATGCTTGTGGTAATGCTCATGGTGGTGTTCCTTGTGCCTGTAGCGGCATTAGTATTGACGAATCGATTGGATGCAGTGGGGGTGGTACTTCTCTTCTTCCTCTTCGGCTTCAGCCTCCTCCTCCTCCTCCTTCTTCTTCTTGTACTTCTTCTTCTCTTCCTCTTCCTCAGCCTCAGCCTCGGCTTCCTCCTCTTCCTTCTTCTTCTTATACTTCCTCTCTTCTTCCTCCTCCTTCTTCTTCTTGTACTTCTTCTTCTCTTCTTTGGCCTCTTCCTCAGCCTCCTCCTTCTTCTTCTGGTACTTCTTTTCCTTTTCAGATTCTTCGGCTTCGGCCTCTTCCTCTTCTTCCTTCTCCTCAATCAACTCGATCTTCTTGTTCTTGTACCTGAGTAATGTTAGGTGAAGTGGGGCATGCTTATTGAGGGGTTGACTTACTCCTTGCACTCGGCGCAAGTGTAGCTGAGAACGAAGTACTTCTCGTTGATATCAGGAGAGCGGCTGTAGAGCTCGTACTTCTTCTGCCCGTGGGAAATAGTAGCCTTGACCTTGATGTAAAGTCTCCAGCCTCCATTGTCCTCGAGGGGACAGAGGTCGCCGTAAGAGCCGCCATCCGAGAGGGAGAAGAAGGGGACCAAGCACTTGGCCTCCTTGTAGTCGTTCTTGGCCTTGCAGTGGTCGCTCTTCTTGTTGTACTTGAAAGAGTCCTCTGTGGGAGGCTGACCACGCTCAACGTAGACAGCTACATCTTCGTACTTGTAGTGGTCGATATGCTTGAAGTTGAAGATGATGCCGTTGTCCTTGAAATCGAAGGAAACCTGAGTCAAGGCCTCGTGGGGGGCGCAATGAGATGTGCCGACACAGAGATCCCAGGAGTTGCCCGGCTTGTAGTCGTTCTCAGGGAAGACAAATGTCGCAGGGTCGGGAACCCACTTGTGCTTGCCATCCTTGGAGCATCCGTCAAGAGAGCGATGCTCTTCTTCACCAGATTCGATCCTGAAATGGGCAAGCGACTCGTGGGCTACAACCCCGAGGGCCCCGTTAAGGGCGTAAAAGAGGGACGTTCTCATCTCTTACACAGAACAGAGTGCAGAAATGAGAGGGTAACGAATGAATTGAGAACTTGATCGGTTTGATGAGACTGATCACTGGAGATCCTCCATCTCTTTTGTACTTGGACTCATGTGCCGTCTCGTCTCACTTGCTGAATCTCACATGTGGAAGGAGGAGGTTGGAAGCACGACAACGTCGTCTTCGTTGAGGTATTCAGAGTTTTGAGGCTTCGGTGAGACGTATCTTAAACTTCAGGATGAGGAGATATTGTGTCGAAAGGGGCTTTGTGGATCGATGATACCCCAGTAACGTCGCCAATGAAAATGAGGGTGAGAAGAGGGGCTTCGACAACAAACCGTTCCTGATGTTTATCCAAACTGATCAGTGCGGAAAGACCATGAAATGCCTATTGCTGCTCTTATGAGTTGCTTTATCGATTGCTGACTTTGACTCTATGAAATGTGCATCTCCGTGAATGAACACAATGATAGCGTCTTGAGATACCAGAACATTCCCCTCTGAACTTTACGCTCTGACTCGATATTGGGATGATACGCCGGAAACCTTACCTGGGAATTCAGTTTCGAGGAGGAGAATGAGACTTTTGCGACACATAACCGACATGTAGATGAATATCCATCGCGCCATTTGACGAGTTCCACATCGTATGGCCTCCGCGTTGCTCAGGAAGCGCAAGTCGATTGCCTATGCTCTCTGTCCTAGTCCCTGTCCCCTTCTCTTCGTGTCGACGCGCATGAGCTCCATGCCTCCCAGAATTCGTAACTCGATCCAAGATTGCATGTGAAAATGCAACGTGAGGTGATCTAGAGGCTATGCTGAGCAGGTTTGTGTAAGAGATGATGATGGGTCGTTGTCAAATGACGAGGTCGGTCCGTCTCGCGATTCTGCTGCAAGATGCATATAATCCTGCGAAATTGAAGTCTAATAGTTGTTTGATGATGCCGAAGAAAGAAGTTGTCGAGGGTATCCAAGGACTTTTTGCGTTGGTTCCTTAGGCCCAAATTGAGGAGCACTTTGTTGGGAAACTTCGATAGGTCGAACAAGGGGCAATAAGCAGGAACGGAGATAACCTAACGATTTCTTGGTGAAGAAACGAGAAACAACAGAAATATTTACGTAAAACGAGATCAGACGATGAAATACGAAATCTAAGCATTCTGCAGGCTTACGGTAAGCTTTAAGCTTAAACGAGTACCGAGGCTTATTGTCATTGAATTTGACAGCAGATCGACGATCCATTGTTTTCCCCATGGAGTCTTTCTCAATCTTGTGATTCCACAGTAAACAATAAGACTATAGGACAATAGTTGCAAAGAACCATGCTGGGGGAAAAAGTCTTGTTGATGTTTATGGTTCGCTTGATAGGAGGCCTCTTTTCAGATGGAATTGGTAGCACTCACAAGTAATGGTCTGGGCACTAGATCAACAAACGTGTTCAATACCTAGTTAGTCGAGATATGGAGGAAGAGGTGTGGTCACTACGTGTACGAATGTTCGCAACAGTAATTTGTTTCGATGTTATCAAGCGATGAACACTCACAAGTCCAATTGACTGAACAGGAACGGGATGTTCAGGCAGCAGATATATGAACAATAGAAACGTTTTGAACACAAGGGTTTGGCAGTAAATATTCAAAGAGACTGTTGAAAGTTATGTGCCATGAAATGTCTATCGTAAACTATCCAACCGTAGGGCTTTCAAGCCTTAAAAGCTATTGTCAGAAGAAACTCGCGATGCCTTCACTTTTCGCTGCTGCCCACTTCTATACATCATCACTGTTCCGCATAGACATCAATTTGCGCATAATGTCCTAAATAAAGACTGACATTGAATTGTGCCAGTGGCAAATCTAAAGCCTTGTACGGTTCAGTTTCATATGAGAGCGAACATGTCGCTGTGTACGTAGCACTCTCCAGTTGACACTGGCAGTGGCAACATCTAGCCTGATTCACCAGGAACATTGTTTGTAGTATATTTACTCATCTATAGTCTTAATATCATTCTATTTCTGTCAAACTTCTTTTCATCTATCTCTTCATTCTCCATCATCAATAACCATAACAGCATCTCATTGTTGATTTCACCTTCTATCAACCATAACCGTCTGTAACTATTTTGTATCATCGCGACCTACCAAGACAAGTCAACATGAAGGTAGCTGTCATCGGCGGTGGTCCAGCTGGACTAGCTACCCTTCGATTCCTTGCCCATGCCCACGAGTACTTCCCCATCCCTCCTATCGAAGTCCGACTCTTTGAAGCTGAGTCCCAAATCGGCGGCACTTTCTCCTATCGCGTCTACGAAGATGCTGAGGTAAGCCGACACCCCTTTCCTTTAATGGAACATATGCTAACTTTATCATAGCTCGTCTCTTCAAAGTATCTGACTGCTTTCTCCGACTTTCGTCTCCCAGACAATGCCCCTGACTTCGTTACCCCTGAAGTCTACGTCCAGTATCTCAAGGACTACGCCACCAACTTCGCCCTCTGGCCCATGATCGAGCGTAACACAAAGGTTGAGAAAGTTCGTCGTGGACCTAACAACATCGGCCATGTCATGTCTCTGCGCAGCAAGCAAGGTGTTTTTGATTGGGAGTGTGATGCAGTTGCTGTCTGCAGTGGAATCAACGTCAACCCAGTCATTCCATACATCGAGGGTATCGAACGAGTTCCCACAGTCCTACATTCATCCCGTCTGAAGTCTCGAGATCAGTTTGGCGAAAACACTAATGTGTACATCATGGGTGCTGGTGAGACCGGCATGGATCTTGCGTACCTCGCTGTTACTTCTGGCGCAAAGACTGTGACTCTCTGTCACCGCGATGGCTTCTTCTGTGCACCTAAGGTATGTCATCAAATTCATATTGTAAGAATCAGCTAACAGTTTATAGATCATCCCTATTCCACAGGCATTGGGACGTACAACACCCACAGCCAACAAGCCTGTCGACACCTCTGTCGCCAGCTTGTTCGACACAGCGTATGTGCATCCAAAACTCCAGAAAAGCCAACTTCTCTGGACCTACTACGACAGCTGGATCAAGAATATGCACAAATTTATCTCAGGCACCGAAGAGGGTCCCGATCAGTGGGTTGGCCAGATGAGCCCAACTCGCAAGTACATGGATTCAAGTAAGTATCCCCCCCATCACACTCACAAGACATGATAGCTAACATATCAATAGTTCTCCTCTGCAAGTCCGACAAGGCTCTGCCATACATGAGCGTCGGTAAGCGATCCAAGTCTTGGGGTAACCGTATCCGATCTTTCTTCATGAATGTCAAGATTGAAGACACTAAGGGCAAGAAGATCGATGTGATGACTTGGCCTACCAGCATTGACCGACATGGCAACATGCAGTTCGACAACAAGCTTCCGAGTGATTCGGTCCTCCCAAAGGAGCAGCTCAAGCCTGATGTCTTGGTCTTTGCAACTGGCTACACTCGAGATTTCCCTTTCCTGGACAATGAATATCCAACTATCTCCCAGACCAACATTCGAGAGATCTACAAAGAAGGAGATGTGACTCTTGGCTACATTGGATTTGTCCGCCCTTCTATTGGGGCCATCCCACCCCTTGCTGAGCTTCAGGCTCAGCTGTGGGTTCTTCACCTGCTCCAGCACCAGTACCCTAAGGAGGTATCTGCTGTCCGTGACTCCAATGCCCTCGAGTCTTACGATCTCGACTATCGTCTTCACCCCCGAGGCAGCTACAGTTTCTACGAAACCAAGCGAGCTGTTGATCATGAGAGCTATGCCTACCAGCTCGCCCTCGACATTGGTTCTGCACCTAAGGCCCGTTCGGTCATGAAGAAGGGTTGGAAGGTGTTCTACACCTGGGCCATGGGATCCAACTTCAACACCAAGTTCCGAATGGTCGGCCCCTGGAAGTGGGAGCAGGGCGCAGAGAACATCATGCGAAACGAGTTGTACAACATTGTCAAGCGCTCCGGCGGCTTTGTCTGTAAGTATTCCCCCATGCCCCCTTATTTTAAACATATGCTAACTGATTTCATAGATCTTGCAACCTACACTCTTGTGCCTCTCTTTCTTTTTGGAAGCATGAGCTTGGTCCTCTATGCTTGGTACGCTATCTGCGACTTTTTCACCTCTATTTTTGGTGGACACTCTGGATCTGCCACGAACGACCGGGACGCCCATGACGACCGAATTGCGTGAGTGGACATTGACGTCAAATTTTGACTGAGTATGAAGACACGAGAAGTTTTGAGCACATGGAAGGATAGACTTTGTGCCTTTTGCGATGTTGACTTACACCGAATATGAGAGGTTGGTTTGAGTCTTGCAAGTCGTTATTGGTTTTCTTTGGACTAACAAAGGTTTGAACTAGATCTTCTGTAGTAAAAACCAATAGACAGATGAATGACTTGTGATACCTGGCGATTGCAGCAGATGCAGCTGTTTAGGTAAGCTGTTTCATGCTACTTAGTACCTTCAATTCAGTGTGTATTTTCAAAATAATTAGCATTTAACGTGAATTTCCATCCCATAATTTTTTCTCGAGAACAAGTTTTATGAATTGGTCCAAAGGCTTCCTAAGATATACCAAACTTCCCCAAATCCTTTAATTACTTAGACAAGGTGTAGACAGGTCCTAAGTTTTCTTGCTCCCTTGCTGCCGAGATCTCGGTGAAGATCGGAGTGTGGGGGCCGTGGCGGGGCTCACCGAGGTGAGGCTGGTTTACCTTAGTTTTTTCTTCTTTCCAAGAATCGCAAATCATACTCGCTCCAACAAACGCAATGGACAAGGAGACGGTACAGCCCAATTCGTGGGTAGCCCTACGGCTTCCCAATGAGACATATCGCGTATTACAGGTCGTACCAAATACGTAAGCCAATCATCATTTTCCCACTCTCTGCACGACTAACTTGCGACAGGACAATCTCGCTGGGCAAGTATGGCTCATTCCCAACAAATCTGATCATCAACCGCCCGTACCACTTCACATACGAGGTCCAAGACAAGCGCGAAGGAGAGACATTTGCGCGCCTCCGCGTCGTACCCGCTAAAGAGCTCAATGCCGACGACTTGGCCGACACCAGTGCCGAAGCGACAGAACCAGCCGAGGGAGATGATGTTGTTGCAGCTGCAGATGGCGAGGAGCTTACTCTCGTCGACGAGAGCGGAAAGGTTCTCATCCGATCGAATCGCGAGATCATCGACGACTCGGCCCGACAGACTCTCAAGCCGGAAGAGATCGAGGAGCTCAAGCGCAAGGGCGCATCAGCGGGCAAGGAGCTGATCGCCAAGCTACTGCTGTCGCATACGGCTATTGACCAAAAGACAGCGTATTCTTTGGCCAAGTACAAGCTCCTCAAGACGAAAAAGTATATTCGACGGTTTACGGTGTTACCTCTTGACGTGCCGATGCTAGCGCAGTGGTTGCTGGAGGACCGCGATGCTTCAAAAATTCTGGAGATGAGGCAAGAGATGATGGCGCTGGTCGGTTGCTGGGCAGATGTTCACTATGGAGGTGTTCCTACCGAGGATACTGGTGTTTCTCAGGGTGGGAGGTGGTTGGTAGTTGATGATACAGGTGGCTTGCTGGTGGCATCTTTGGCTGAGAGGATGGACATCCTGCACCCCAAGCCTGAGGACGAGAATACGGAAGATACCGCTGCGCCAGAAGTCACAGAAACCAACACTGCTCCTACAGACGAGATGGACCAAGACCGACCGCAGACAACAGAAGCAACAGACCCCGAACAAAAGCAGGAGAAGAAGCGATCTTCTAAGCGAAGCGACTTCAACGTCCCCTACGTCAACAAGAATACCCTCACCCTGATCCACGGCCAGACCCAGCCCAACCTCGCCCTTCTACGATACTTCAACTACGACGCCGCAAACGCCAACCCCTCTCCACCCTACCACCCCCTCGACACCAACCTCATGGATATTTCATGGCTGCAGCTCCTGTCCCCCGAGGAAGACGACGCTTACAACAACAAGCCACCCGAGGCAACACCAGAGGAAATCGCGACATGGAAGACGAATCGCAGAGGGAACTACCATCGCAAGAGAAGAAGGTGGGCGCGTATTCGGCATGTGGTCGACACAACGCGCGCCGGAGGATTTTCTGGCCTCGCAGTTGCAAGTACCATGGATCCCATCTCTATTGTCCGCAGCACAGTTCCTTTACTAGCGGGAGGCGCCCCCATCGCGATTTACTCTCCCACCATCGAGCCTCTGACGCAACTGGCCGATTGCTTCAGTGTGGCGCGTCGAGCCGCATGGGTATCATCCCCTCCACCAGAGGTCGAAAGCAAAACAGCAGAAGAGCTTGAGCGCTGGGAGGGTAGTGAGGAGTTCCCCATCAACCCTACGCTTCTGCTAGGTGTGACCATTCAGACTAGCAGGGCACGACGATGGCAAGTTCTTCCGGGGAGGACACATCCTTTCATGATGGGTCGTGGAGGTGCAGACGGATTCTTGTTCACAGCGTGGAGGGCGGTGCCTGTTGAAGGTAAGATCGAGGCGAGAGGAAGGTTTAAGAGGAGAAAGCTAGAAACCTGAGTTGAAGAGAGGCTTTGGACCAGGGATATCTTGATAACGTACATATAAGTAATTGTCCAACTGGAGCATGCCCAGGTTGTAACCGCCATCTCGTCCAGTTCACAAACCCCATTTGACATGTGTCAAACATTTTGGGCTTCTTTTGGTTGACCTTCTAAGCCTCTACTGGCATCTATTTACTGGTTATTCCTTCGGAGCCAACAAGGCAATATAATATGTATGGCTGTGGTAAATTTGTATAGGAATCACGATATTTGTTGAAGAAGCTGTTACACGATGAATCTCTTGTTCATATCAATGAAGAAAGGATCTTGTTGGATAACAATGCGATGACGTCGCACAGCCCAATCTCATACTGGCAATGATACCACGCAGCCTAACATGTATTCCCGTAGTTTCCTCCATTCAGTCGCCTGTGCATCATCTTTATGGGCATTCTCAAACTCACTCTTATCCTCGTCCAGCTGCAATGTCGAATAACGCGTCCCATATTAATGGAAATAAGATTCATCAAGGTCCTCTTTTAGCTTCTCGTATCTCCCCTTCATACTTAGACGGGTGATGGCATGTTTGGCCATGGCCATATGGAATCCCGGCTTAGGAACCTGCTGCTAGTGATCCTTTTCAAATTCAATACCCAATAATCCCAGATTAGGAACTATTCGGAGTGGTTTCGAAAGAGATTCAAGATTGTCGAAATTCCGATAAGGGTACAGAAAGTGTAGAGTGACCAGGATTAACAGCGGGAGTCTACAGAACCTCTCTACGGCTTTCATCCAATCTTCATAATGCGTATAGGCCAACGCCCAAGAAGCAGGGGGATCTTGGCCATCCTCAATCTTCTGCCAAGCCATCAGCTCAGGCGCCTGAGGAAGACAGTTGGGGTTGAAAATGTTCAGCTTGATTTGAACTGATGGGATAACGGGGGCAAGGTCCGGTGTCCGGTCTAAAAAGACACGAATTTATAATATCAGTAAATCGGACCAATGACCCAGGTGAATTAAAACTAAACTTCACTCCTTGTAGGAGGTGATGTGGCTGTAAATTGGGGTACTCGGCGGATACGCTTTGGAACGGAATGGCATGTCCATCCTCTGGTACAGTGACTTTGAGCATGCCGCTGGCTGTCAACCATGTATAGCCTTTGCTATCTTTCTCCAAACGATAACTTTTATGATTCTGGTACATCTTCTTCACATTATCGAAGAGTCTGAACGTGAATATATAAGGACCGGATGGCCGTTTGTAGAAATGCGTATCAGAAAGCGAAGGAGATGTAAGGACAGGGGGTTCAGGGTAATAGAAGCATGAGTCGATCTTGCTTCGTAAGCTCTCCAACATCAATCCTGAGAATCACTAAAATAATGACACTGAAGACTAGGCAGTGAATCGATTTAATAGTAAAGCATTAGCCACTAAAGCACTCTCAGTTTCATGTACATGAATTGTTCGAACTGTTTGCTATTCTTCTCTTCTCCTCTCCTGTCCTCTAATCAGTTCCAGCATAAAACGTAAGTGACATCGTCTTGTGTACATCCCAGCCTTTCCTACCATCAATCCGATTTCAAGCCCGAATCTCAACGATACATGTAAGGAGCTCCTGTGACCCTTTGTCACACAAACGCCTTCTACCCGATTCTCATTCGAGGTTCTTGAAGTTTGCCCCAAGGTCATTGCCACGTGGAGCCAAACAGAGAGCGCACAGGCACAATCTCCCCTTGTCAATACACACACTGGCGAAATCTTGACAAGAACGGCGATAAACTATCGTCTCTGGAAACAAATCGATAACCCCCCTGAGTCTTCGGCCAAGTCTTTTTTATATCACCTCTGGGCAAGGTAAGAAAACTTAGGGCCTTTATCCTAAGTTAATCTAAAGCGCCTCTAAGCTTATACTAAACTTACCTAAATCTTCTTATCTGCACTCTATGTTAGACTCATTCGCTCAGTTCAATGCAGTCAGACTGTACTCCCCTCAGCACAACGATTGCGGAGAGACTGCCTTCTTTCACAACAAGAGCGACGAACCACTCTCCGATGAAGCTATGTCAAGCGTCTCTGGATTGCCCTCCCTTAGCCTTGATTGCTACATCTCCTCTTCCTGAAAAACAAGTATTTCAGGCTTGGGAGGCATCTCCCGGATTGTCGCGGCATAGACCCTACATGCCTTGCTTACGATGGTGTCTCGCATCTTTGTCTTCATTTTCGAGACATCATGGCCACACTAGAACTCATGATAATAGAAATGACATCCTTGGTTATCTTGACAGCATGCAAGTGTCCGTCTCTGAGTCTACAGCCAACGAACAACTTTGCCTGTGGTTGGATGTGCTCGCTGATTCGGATAAAGGCTCGCATGACATTTTGGTCGTGGTACAAAACTCCTCTGGCTGCTTGTTCTGATTGTCGTTCTTTGTTTCGCGATAACCCTATCGGTTTGTATTTGCCAGGATCGTCGCCAATGACCAGTCCGATTTCAAGGTATTGGTCGGCCTTGCTGTGTGATATGAGTTCGCTTTCATTGGGGAGACGTGAGCATAAGCCTTTATGGGGACCATCGTCTTCGACTTTGTAAGAAGCGTTCTTTGGACCATCGGATATGCTCCAAAGGTAGCATTTACTAAACCGCCTTCGACCAGGGGCATTGATATTTATTCGCTGGCCGTGAATGGTCGCAGCAATACTGGTTCATAAAGTCCAACTACCGTGGGCTTGTCTGGTGGGAGGTTGAAATTATCTGCTCTGCCTGCCGATTGCGATGGCATGATGGGCGATATCTATTCGTTGAGGCCTGCTGTGAATATTAGCATATGATAGTTTTGAGAAAGAATCAAGTGAAACAAAAAACGAGTATTGCCTTTGCGGTTGCAGTGTGACGTACTGATGATAAAGCGTCGCTATTAACGCGATGCAGATTGTGTATACCGTGTGTTGAGGCTTGAGGTGATGAAAAGGCAGAGAATGAAATGAAGGATACTGCAAGGGGAGGCAAGAAAGCTTAGGACCTCAAGTAAGGAAAGGATTTAGGTAAATTTAGTGTATCTTATAAAAACTTAGGTAAATTTAGTATATCTTATAAAGACTTTAGACCAGGCTATTCTAGCACCCTGAGGCACTGGCATACATATTACCTCGAGCAGTGTTGGTCCCCGACTGTCATGCCTTCAGATCATCCTGTTCTCCCATAAGCCAAAAGGACTTTCCCATCACCCAACGATGCAGAAGTATCCTCCCTTATTCATCCTTACCACCACCATTGTCTCTCCCCGTCCCACCTCGCTTCGTTTCCCATGGTCGCCTAGGGAGATTTTGGTCTCCCATGTCCTCCCTACATGACTCGAATGAAGGTCCACAATGAAGTAGAAGTCGCGCTGGTGCAGGTAGTTACAGCATGAAGCGATGGTGTTGTTGTTTCATGGCTTAATTATTGTTATTCTCGGTAAGACATTGGTGGACGATTTGACCACGGTTGAATGCACGCGACCTAGATCGACTTTCTCGACTCAGACATAGCGTCTTGACGAAACCGGAAGTCCATCAACTGCGGCCGGGGCAGGCTTGTTGACTGGTATATATGTATGGAAATAGACATTACAAGATGGACATTGCCATCCAGATGCATAATGCTCTGGTGTGTAGTGCAGATGCGAAATAAATCTGATACTTGCTGTCAATAAAGCCACTATGAAAGTCTGTCCTGGTCGCGGTCCACTAGACACACGAAGTCAAGTCAGTCTGAGCAGAATCAGTCGAAGACTCGTCGCTTGGCACTTGAAATATGGGCGATAAGTTGGTGAGGATCCATTCGAAGACGCGTATAGACTGAAATGGCCATGGCGATGCCGTATTGCGAACAAACAGGACCTAGGCCTTCTCTCTGTTCTGATGCTGCTCGACTATTTATGCGATTTCCAATAGATGAGTGGCTAGCTAGAAATAGCTTGCCTAATGATATCTCCATCTACTTATTCATGCAGTAACGATCCGCGAAGTGTGATATCCTTCTTGGTAAGGCCACATGCCAAAGTCGTGGTAAATATACATAGCTTTGAATTGACCTGATCTCTCTCTCACTGCCTCCTATAGACGACAAGATTGTACCTCTATTCTGAGTCATGGCACTTGACCTAGAAGGAGCACGGACAGAACTGCATGATATATTGGTCCACTTCTCGATTGACGATGAAACCGTCGGGCTGTATGGTAAGATTGAATGCGATGGATGTCAGGCTCCGGAACTTGCTGGTGAGTTCGGCCTTTGCAGCCTCGAACTGCTTGTGTCAGTGGGACTCGTTCCAGATCTTCATAAGCTGTAGCCAATATCGGGCTGGCATTAGATAGTCGTAGTCGATTTGCTGAAGTATACGACGTAAGGATGACCAGTCATTCCCAGATGGCAGAGCTCTTGGTGAGTTCTCGCAAGAAATCAGTGACGAGGGGAACAGATACGTTCGCAACGCATATAGGATTGAGTGATTGATAATTTGACCATGCCCTTGCTGATAGAGGTATGGGTTGGATCCGGCCATTCCAGATGATTTGATATGGTTGACTTCTATAAGGCCTTATTGTCATCGATCGGATGATGTAGTACATACTAGCCCAACTTCCCGGTGTACCCAGAAAGTGTCCTGGATAACAATTTGGTTCATAGCCGTGATGTGCGCGTCGTCGTATCCTTCCATCCTTGTTTCGTTGTTCATTTCATCGTCAGCCTTCTGTTTCGTGTAGATGAGACAGTATGGCAGCTGCCGGCGAACATTCCGACTCGAACCTCCAGATGAACTTTTGTGGAAGTGATTTGTCCCTGTTGAGAATCTGGCTGTATGGGCATCTGAGTAGTCCTGAATGACCTGTGTATAAAGATCCTCCAACATCTGTGCAACTTGGAGCATATCTGCTAAGCAGCCACCCTTACCATCTGCGGAGTCTGTAGATGGCTTTGCTTCTTTGATGGCAGACTTGAGTTTGCAATCTGGTGGATGTATGACGCCAGGCATATGTTGATCGGGAATTCCAAGATTTGGAAAGTATTGGCTACCAAAGTGGCAAAGCCACCACACCTGTGTTGTTGTTTCAGTTGGGGAATACCTCCGGCTCAGCTTGTTTGTCTCTGAGCTCCTCCAGCATTGTCTGGCATATCTACCAGGCATAGAACTCCTTCTGAACGCGGATTAACTTCTCGAGTTCAGGTCTCCCACCGATGATATGGGCGTAGTCCATGGTGGGTAACTCGATCTCGCGCACGAGGCGGCGGAGACCCGGGGAGGTGTCAAAGAGGTTATTAAGATCTTTGTATCTGGATTTAACCTTGAAATAACGCTTATACGTCGAGGCACGACCGGGAATATAGCGCAAGGGTAGGCCGTAATCTAAGAGTCGGTTGACGCATTGCTCACAGGGGAACAGGACGACGTCGGGCACCTCAGGATTACAACTTCCGGAAATTGGACACTTGATAGGCTCAGTCTCGCTTTAGTGGGCTAGCTTGAGATGTTTAATTGTCGCATCCTGCGTAGGAAAAGTCTCCTGGCAACCTGAGGAGGTGATGGCCAGCAGCGTGGTCTTATAAGATCTTAACTGTTATATATCAGGATAGGAGTTTATAGAGAGATATTTAGGACTTACAGATGGCTTTGTATAGTATATAAGGCTGTTCACCATGTTTTGGGGTGCCTTTATGATGGGTGAACCCAACTGATGTCGTGATACCTAGAGGGTGGGATCCTTCATGACAGGATCAAGCCTCACCTCGGTGTATGATGACGATATAGCCCTGGCCGAATCTTGCTCCAGGGGTCAAAGTAAATTATAGGCTTTAATATAGCTGCCCCTTCTCCAAATCGTAAATGGTAATATGCTTTTGCTTATAGTGTCGTATTTCTTTCATTCATTTATCATCAAACCAAGGCGTGGGTGAAGTTGCCCCTAGCGCTGAGCGCACCAATTATGCTTTCGAGATGGGGGTGCGGGAGGGGGATGATAGGGCGGTCCTCGATATTCAGAGGACGGAGTGGTCTATGAGTCTTCCTCCTTTGTTGATGGCAGCGAACTCCTCCACGACGAGATCTCTGATCTTGTGCCAATTGATCAGCGCGCCGAAGATGGTAGATAAAACACGGGGGTGATGGTCTACAATGTTGCGTGGTGATATGATGTTCAGAGCGGCGATCTGTGGCTTGTGTCTCAAGGGCTTCTGATACGCTTCCGGTTGTGGTGATGTGTTCAGGGATGATCATTGGAGGGATCGCCAACCACATGTTCGTGAACGAAGTTGCGAAGGTTGTATGGAGCGACGGGGATGGCCGGCTTGGCCTCTATAATCATGGCCCCAGTTGAAGATGCCCAAGAAGCAAACAGGAGAGGGACGATGTTTTTTCTCTCCTATGAAAGTATGCGATAGCTACCTAGCCTTTCAGGTGGTGGTCGGGAGTCATGGAAGGTAATGAGATTCAGAATTGTGCTATTGTTGTTATGTTTTTCGTCCTGACTTCTTCTCAAAAACTCATCCATGCTTTCGAGATGGGTCGGCCCTCAATGTTGAGAGGACGTTGTGGTCTATGGTTACCACAAAGAATGCGGTGAAGGAAGGCATTGGTAGAGTGAAGTTTGTATATAGAGGTTGTTCTTTGTTGCCCGTATTGATAACTTCTTCCTTCAGTCCAACAAGACCAACATGGAATGAGAACATTGGCACTCTGGAGGTTCAGATCCAGGCCTCCAAGTTCCTCGACTGGTAAGAAGGACACGGAGACTTGAGCAGTGATCGAAGTTCAACAGGACAACATTGTGATTATCAGGGGACCAGGGTAATGTTTCCATCGTGGCGAAAGACAGTCGGCCAATCCCTTGTATCATTGACGGGAATATCAAGTCCAGCATAGAGAATATAATAATAAAAAGAAAAGGGCAATCTTGTCGCCGCTCATTTTGAAGAAGCCTCTGCCTCTTGTGTGCTTGATTTGGTGTCTGCTTTGTGTTAATGCGTCTGTCTCAAGTATCTTGAACAGTGAACGCTGGTTGGCATGGCCCAAAGCGGCTCGGCAGAGAAACGATCTAACTAGTGAATTCAGTAGGAACTCTAGTAGCGCGTTGCGCAATTTTTCGGTCAGAGAAGTCTGGAAAGACGAACTCGGCAATCTTATCCTCGATGGGCACAAGTTTGATGTGTACGAAGGATTCGTATCCTTGCACTGGCTTGCAGCGTATGGCATGTATGATATAGTCAAACAATGCAGACGATCTCAGGGATGTTTTCTTCGAAGTTGTTGTCATCTTCGCCGTCTTTACTGCTGTGGTGCATTTTGACTTGGGAAAACTTGGGTATCTCTAGCCTGTCCACAGACATAATCGCCAACTTCATTTAGGTCCTGGCCAGTAGAGTGTCTTGAGCCTTTGTTTCCTTCTGACCAAATTTGGCCTTCCAGCCTTTTTTGACGTCAATGGAATCTCTGCAAGGGCTGTCGATGTTTTTGAGATCAGAAGTGATAGCCGTATACTATTCTTACTCAAGAAATAAAGGTAGAGGCTGCCGTATGTATAGACTCGTCGCCTTCACTGTCTGGGGAACAGTGGTGGATGCTGTAGTTTAAGAACTAGCATCAACTCGTTCAATAATTTAGTCGAAGGTTAGGATACGATAAACCAAGTTTACCTAAGTCTTTTTTTTTTTCACTTAGACGAGGGGTCATAAGTTTTCTGTCCGCTGGACTCGTGAGTCTGGATCGGCTTCGATGTAGAGTACGCTTGTACTTCATGGTACTATCGCCATACTCGTGAATCTGACATCACCTATTGTGAAATGTTCAGTGGGAAGCTATTCCAGTGACCGGGGCTGCATAGGATATTGGCTATGAGCGATCAGACGACGGATTGGCAAGGAGTTGTCGTCAACATTGCAGTTCGTCCTGGCCGGGGGCCTCGATCATGACGGCCATCTTACCGTCAGATGCCCACAAGAATACGGCATCTTTCGCCCTCGACTTCTGTGCCGGATTAAAGAAGATTCTGACGGTAAAAAGGGGATAGTTATACTTGAGCTTGTTATAGAGAAGACTAAGTGTGCCAATATATGTGAAGATGATGGATGGCTTGAAGGTCGTTATCTTACAATTGATGAAGTTTCTGTTTGCTAGTAGCACTGCAAGGAGGTAGATAGGGATCACCTGAGTCCCTTCTGCACTAGATAGGACGGTATGCTGTATGGGAGCATAGACCCTATTTACGATTGTTGCTGCATCTGGGATTGTTTAGTAGAGGTAGCGGCAGGTAGTCGCAAACACCCCGGTAAATCATGTTGAAGCCGTTGAACACAGCGCTGTGCTCTACTAAGCATATCTCTTGTGAAGGTGCGGAACTTCTCGTCAACACAAGCCTTGAGGTTGCTGTTGATGTGGGCTCGGTCGATACCTCCCACAGGAGGGGACATCATATTTAGATCCCAGGCATTTTTGGAGGCTAGGGATATCCGCCGTAAAACATAACCGTTCGGCTGTCAGTGCAGGAATGCATGAGCCACTGATATGGATTGCTGTCCACTAGACTCATGAATCTGGGTCAACCTTCATGACTTCGGCTCAGTCTCGGACGTGTGATATCGAAAGACAATTATGTTTTCAGCACAAGATTTGACCTCGTTGAAGCATGCGGCCGAAGTGTCATGGTCTTGAACATAAGAGTCAGAGCTCCTGTGTTGTGGTTAGTGACTGTAGGACTTCATGCTACGATCGACTTACCACGTGGCAGATCGGTCATATCGAGACCCTGAAAAAGTATTTATATAATAGTTGCGAATTAAGAATGAGACACCCAAGCTCATTTCGCAATAATGCGACGCCACTACCTCAGCACAAGAATGAGGGTGATCCAAACACCTCTCTAGCCCAAGCTGTAGTCTCGAAGATAATGTTGGCCTCGAGCTCGTCGTCTATCATCGCCTCACCATAGCAGATAGAGGACGTTGGCGATGTTGGTGTGATGCAAATGAGTTGCGATGATACTGTAGTAAAAGAAAACATTGCATGTTGATGGGCATATCAGTGTACCTTAGCTGAATGCTTGGAGAGGGCTTCCTTATATATAAAGACTTTATCATGGCGAGACCAAATATATGCCTTGTTTTCCACGGACAATTTGAGATAGAAAGGAGTGTTTCCCTGTCCAGGGGAACTGATAAAAATCTCGAGAATCGTGGTCGGTTGAAGGATCGAAATTGATTCTCAATTTGTGCTGGTCTCCCTCTTTCGCCTTCTCTTCCTTAATTGTGGGTGAAAGAATGCCTACTGGCCGTTGGGGAGCGCTGACATGGTGCTGAGATGAGGAGTCAGTGTACAATGTTCTTTATGAATGAGGAAGAGATTTATTTATAGCATACCATATAGTTTGAGATGAGTGACCGTTGCGAACAGCTGCTTCAATGGCCAGGCTTTGTTCGAAGGAAGGAAATATGTCAATTCGATCTGAGCCCCAAGATCTGTCGGGGCGTACTCATCCTCATCGTTGTCGTGATTACCATAGTCGCAAACTTTGATAGCCGAGTAGGCACCCCAGATCGTCTCTAGGCTGTTCCAGCTGTCTCAGGATCTCATGTGTGACCCAGAAGATCGAGGTGTTGGGATGTCCAGAGTATTGGGCGCGTTGCAAACCAAGAGTTCTCTACACTCAGTTGGTGAAGGGACTGATTCGGTGAGGAAGTGAGCCCTAGCGCCTCCGAGCGAACTCTTTCATATGATACACTCACGAGACCAGA
The DNA here is from genome assembly GCA_013755755.1 of Fusarium sp. NRRL 25184. Classification (NCBI taxonomy): domain Eukaryota; kingdom Fungi; phylum Ascomycota; class Sordariomycetes; order Hypocreales; family Nectriaceae; genus Fusarium; species Fusarium sp. NRRL 25184. The sequence continues at coordinate 53,092 of JABSSZ010000758.1, forward strand.
GATGAGGAAAGAGATGAAGCGAAAGGTATCGAACTCCTCAGTCTGGGTGAAGGAGAAGAGAGTTTTATAGAGAAGACTGAGTATATATATAATATAAGGCCTGATGTTATGTTGTAGCAGTAAACTCTGTCTCGTGGTCGGGGGATATGGGAGAATTTATAGTCAAGATGAAGGCCTTGATTGCTTTCTATTTACTCAATATGAGGTCATTCAACAACTGATTGTTCAAGCAATGCTAGAGACAAATAAGCTGCCTAGACAATCACATGTGTTATCTTGGAAACCGGACAACAGCATTCATGTTGGCAAGCAGACCCATACATACAGGATGCCCCTGATTGTTGATGGCATGACAAAGGAGTAGTGACAAATAGCAAAAGCCTTCAATACCCAAGTCATGAAACACTTGGATATGTTTGTGGTAATTTATGTTAAGCTATGATAAGTCATGATACTTTTAATGGTTTGGCAGATTTTGACCAAGGCGGTTTATTTTGGCCGCTTGATGGAAAAGGACAAGTATGCTGACACTCCAATGACTGAGAAATGGATAGCAATAGGGCAAGCTAGTATTGAAAATGTATTTTGTATGACGCCAGCTCCTCGATTTGGTGATTGTCTTCTAAAATGTGTTTACCAAACTTGCTCAACCTTCCTTGTTCATACTCTACAACGACTTGCCCATGAACTTTCTCTTGGTAAAGCTCAACCACCACTTGCTAGGCTTGGTCTCATCCTCATCATATACCCTGGCGAGTAATCGAGAAGCAAGCTCCTGTCGAACCTGCGACATATATTGCTTGAGCTGCTCCGCTTCTTGTCTGTCCTTAGGGGCCTCGTACATCTACAATCAAACATTAGCAAACCGGACAATTTGTCGTCGTAATGTTTAAGTTTCGCAAACATACCTGGTTAAGGGGCCATGCAGGGTCTCCAGGAATAGCAAAGTTAAGGTCAAGCGCCAAGTTCAAGACATCCTTCTGGGCGTCGCGCAGAGAAGCCTGAGGTCGGATCTTTGTCAGACAATCGCTGACAAACCAGATTCCATACACGAGCAGACGGTCGGCGGGGCCTTGGATCTCAAAGTTTCGGAAGAATGTGTTGGCGCGGAAGAGGGCGAGGACCTCGTCGAGGATATCGTAGCTCTCGCTGTCGGGGTCGGGAGACTCGTTGGCCGGCAGAGGCGGCGAGGGGTTAGGGAGGGTGTAGGCAGGGCCTCTGGTCTTGGTACGGAGGGGCAGAAGAGGGAAATTGCCGATTATGCGGGGGATGTTGGGATCATTGTTGAAAACGGAGTTGTATGCCTAGAAAGGTGTTGTTAGTTTGGTTGATATCGTGAGATGCGGTGATGCAATAGGAGATGGTGAGGTGTGTTTGTATAGTTGTTTGTGAAGTATGGGTGTTTGGTTTGGACATACCGGCATCTTGAACAGCAATTAACAGACCAATTCCAGTATATCAAAGCTGTTTGGAAGGGAAATGGACAAATCGGCGCAAGTTACGGGCTGATGCTGAGTTGCGCTTCGTCACCGGCGGGGCTACACCAACCTAAGCTCACGAAGCTCACTCACTCGATCGGTGTGGGGCAAGGCTGGGAGCAGAGCAAAGTTGATGCCTTGTTTGATGGATTGTCAATCAGGCCACAAGGAGAAGGATGTGGCGCAGCACTAACTAAGGCTACGGCGTAAGCCTCCCTTTATGGCTGCCTAACGCTAGGATTGGCCTCCTCACGTGAACTCGCTACTCATTCGCGCCGATTAGCTCCGCGACGAATCACGGTGGCGACGCGCTTTTTCCCTCGTCCCGCGTGCAGATTCTTCAAGGCGCAGATGCAGGTCGTATCCACTAACAACTCATACCTAAGAGTGAAAAGAAGCCTTGCCTTGGTTTCACGCCCTAAGTGATTCATTCAGTGTCACCGATATTTCCTCCCTCTCCTCTCTTCTACCCTCCTTCACCTTTTTTTCTTCTTTTTCACTATCCCTCTTGCAAAAAAAAGAAGAGTCTACTTTTTACAAAGTTGCCTTGTTCTTCTTTTTGCTCATTTCCTATTGGACGCTAAAATTCCCCTTTTTTTACTTTTTCCCGTCAATACTTTTTGACAAGGGCGGCGCTCGTGCCAGACGCTAGCGGAGAGCTTGTCACTGGAAAAGACTGGAGATAAACAGGGAATCATTAAGGGCGCGTCGCAGAACCAAGGCCCTACAACAAAGACTGAAGAGAAACATCCAGCTTCAGGCAACCAACAAGCGCTGAAAGAGTCATCCAAAGGGAGGCAAATACAGTTCGACTATTCAATCATCGGATGCTTGCATTTGAGTAAGTTTCCGCTATTCTTCTGTCCTTTTCCATCTGACATCAACGATATCCTCCCCAACAAATCTCCATTTACACGCAGCGCTAATCAATCTTCCTTCGCGACAGTTCTTTGTTTGGAAACGGCAGCTTCATCGGACAGCTGCGCAGTTTGGTGGATATGGCGACTTCACAATCTTCTTCTACCTCTTCGACTTCACCGTCGCGCAACGGTAACGGTAACGGTGTATCACTGGACACAACGCCCTGCACTTCACAGGCGCCCATTGTCGCCCCGCGAAAAAGGCGTCCGCAGCGCATCTACCGGCCCGCAAAGAACTCGCTCTACGATATCTTTCAGCAACACGCCGGCACATCGCTCTTTGTGCGACCTATTTGTTGGACAGATTTACACTCTCAACTCCTCGGCGCGAGATGGGAGGAACTGCCGCCATGCGATACACCTCAGCCGTCAGCGGCCCCCGGCACGCCACCATCGCGAGGACATTTGAGTCCATCGAATACCATCATCAGCCTTAGCAACGCGCTCACGCAGATTCTCCTGCCCGACCCATTGCATCCTATTCTATCCTCAAATGCTGTCAAGTCGGTCCTCAACACGCTGTGGCCTACACCTTTCAACAAGCCACAGTACCTGCCCGAACTCCATCTATACTTTGGCGGTCGCGTTTACCGTGATGCTGTACGCGCGCAGCTCATGTGGAATTACCCATCTGAGGAGGCAAAGTCTTCATACTCTTCGTTTAAATCAGTCTCGACGCGACCCGCTGAATCCTTCAACATCTCAACACAGTCCTCGCCAAACTACACCCCCGCCAACCTACCCATGATCTGTTACATTGGCAAGACTCAATTGGCTTCAGTCCGAAACAACCTTTTTCGCGTCGCTTCTGGACCTGGGCGAACATGGAATGAACCCGTGTTTCGCCTCCAGCAACTGCGAGCTCGCATCCTCGTACCTTCAAATTCCGATCACGATGCTCATTTTGTGGGCGTCTTTCTAGGGATGGCGCAGAAGCACTTCTACCCTACCCCACCTATCAGTGGCAGACGCGACTCGCGCATTTCACCAGGGCAAGGCATTCCTCCAAGCCCCAACTTCCACGACATCAAGTTGAAGATTCTCACCCACGACATTGATACATCCGAGTTTATTGTCTACACTGGCCACATCACAAAGGAATTCTTGGAGAAGTTCCACGATCCCTTCAAGGCTCCGGCTGATGATGACGATGCTATTGTTTCTGGTCTCAAGATCGAGTACGCAAGAGTTCCTATCTGGCCGATTCTCGGACTCAGAGAGAGATTGGGCAAAGCTTTAGGCCAAGAGATTGTCGGAACATTCAACCCAGATGAGATAGAAACATGGGAGAAAGATCCCGAGAAGCCAACTGGCGAGAAGCGCAAGCGCGATGTCCTCACAGAGGTTGTCAGCAGTAGCTACGAGGAAGAGACCGAGGAAGAGCCAGCAATCGTTTCAAAGAAACGCTGTCTAAACGAGGGTACACCTGTGGGCGTGGTGATGTGAAACTAAGCTACATGCAGTGTATGATATGAAACTGAGATGGGATGGATATACCCCACGGTTTAATTTTGAGGGCAACAGGACGCATTCGGTATACACAATACATTTGGCTGGGCTGGGCTGGACTGTCTTTGGGATTGCATGAAGACTCGATCTGCCTCACAGGCACGCATGGTATGGGCAATGGCGCAGAGTTAACGGCGCAAGGTTATCTGAGCATTAGGATATGTATGAGCAACAAACAACATTTGGCTTTGGGGTCTGGTGGTTATGACTTGAGCTTTCAGAGGGACTGAAGCGAGGGATAGGTTTAGGACATGAACATATGCCTTTCTTGTGGTTTTGATCTTTCTAGCGAGATGGTCTGCGTTTAATTACGAATTCAATGACATTTCTTGAGCATTGTGCCTAACACGGTTTATCTCAATCACATTAGGTTGTAGGCGGGGTTTAACACATCTGACCATTAGCAGGCTCGACACGTTCCTCAACTTCAAAGCCATCTCTCATGAGGAACTAGTTGCAAAGAGAAACACATGTCTATTCATTTTTCTTCAACCTCACGGACTCAATCCGAACCTCGGGATGCTGCACGACTACACCATCTTATTTAGTTCTGCTTACAAGAAAGCGGAGATATTTGAGTTTTCTGTAGACCTTGATCCGAACTTGCACCTGCATATCTTTAGTGTTATTTTAGGAATAGCATCGTGAGAGCTTCCTATTTCGAACATCGGAAGAGCGGAGAGTGGTTGTGCGTGTGATTGATCAGCGGTTGTTAGTGAGAGTGTAATAACGTCTTGGTAGGAATGTGATCGCAAATACTACCATTTTCACACTGGCATGGTTATAGTACCTTGTCTTTGGATAAGGCTGAGTTCGGCTGGGTTGGGTTTGGGCTTTTACCCGGTAATTAACAGGGTTTATTGTTTCTACCGCTTAATTTGTTTCAATGGTAACCTTTTGAAAGGCTGGGGTTGTTATGTGTGATGACGTTCATGATGCGAATGTGAGAACAGGGGGATATTGGGTCTATACGCGGGATAGAAATGTCAGATAGTGAATAGATTACTCAAAAAAGACATTAATCCCTCATGAGAAGAATAATATCCTCGTATTAATTAGTTACAGACCGACATTTCTAATCCTCCCCGCATTCTTGTTGCTGCATTCCCCGGACTTGAGAGGTCACCAGGGACCGAACTACACTACGGCAGACAAGGATCTCAGGGTCCGGGGTATGAACTCTTTTCGACTTACACCAAATACCAATAGCATCTTGATCAAACTACGGTATCGTGCTTCCCCACCATTTGTTCTATTCTGTCGTTCCTCCGGTACCACCATCTTTTTTTCTTTCCCTCCCTCTCACATCTCCACCAACCACAGCAAACACACTATCACAAAAACCATTCAGCTGATCGTCGATCCCACCCCCTCTCCACGTGGATTACAGGGACGACATTTCTGCCTCGGTCTTAAAGAGTCTGAGAAGGAAAACTTGGATAATATACCAAGGTTTTCTAGTCTGGCAGCTGATTTCCCCACGGGGAAGCGGGGACTGTCTTCGGTTCAGGAACTTCTTTCGGGCTGATACAGCTGCTATGCACTCGTTGAATACGGCGATGGCTTCCTCTTCTGGGGGATATACCTTGAGGAGAGATGCAAGTTCAACGTCGACGTCGAACCGGGGTTGAGAGAGAGAGAGATAAACTCAATATCTTGTGGAATATGTCAAAGCGGGAGGGGACGAGCGCTGTATTGCTCGAGGTTCAAATTGAGCTCTTTTCCCGGGTGAAAAGAGGAACAGCAGTTCAACTGAGACAGCGGGATCAGTGTCTATTGACTTGTTGTTCTGACGCTTGACAGACTTAAACTTTGTTGTGTACGGCTCTCTCCGTCGTGGTTTAGTTCAGACTTTGTTCCAACCACCTGCCACTCTTACACTCTAAGCTCTCAGTCTTACAGTTGAGCTTCACAATGAAGTTTCATAGTCTTGTCTCTGGCTTCGGCCTTCTCACGGCTGTGGTAGCTGTTCCAGCTCCTTTCCCTGCACCAGATGCAATTCCGGATCTTCAACCTGTTGAACCAGCCACGCCAGCTCTTGAAGAACGAGCAGCCAAAGTCACAGTCGCTGTTCCCTCTGGAACTGTCATCGGCTCAAGTTCTGGCATAGTCGATTCCTTCAGAGGAATTCCCTTTGCGGATCCACCAACTGGTTCTCTACGACTCAAACCACCACAGAAACTATCCAAGCCTCTAGGCAACTTTGACGCTTCAGGACTTGTTGGCCCGTCATGTCCTCAGATGTTCATTTCATCTGGTGCCCAAGATGTCATTTCCAAGTTCCTCTCAGACTTTTTGGCTATTCCCTTCCTCACTCCCATCACTGGTCAGGAGGATTGTCTTACCATAACTGTTCAACGACCGGCTGGTACCAAGGCTGGCGATAAGCTCCCTGTGTTGTTCTGGATCTTTGGTGGTGGCTTTGAGCTTGGTTCGAGCGCGATGTACGATGGAACTAGTCTTCTAGGCACTGCCATTGATCAGGACCAGCCGTTTATCTACGTTGCTGTCAACTACCGCGTCGCTGGCTTTGGATTTATGCCAGGTGCTGAGATCAAGGAGGATGGAAGTTCTAACCTGGGTCTTCTTGACCAACGTTTGGGTCTTCAGTGGGTTGCCGATAACATTGCTTCCTTCGGTGGTGATCCTGACAAGGTCACCATCTGGGGTGAATCCGCTGGGGCTATCTCTGTCCTTGATCAGATGGTTCTCTACGGTGGTGATGCCGATTACAACGGCAAACCCCTTTTCCGCGGCGCCATCATGAACTCTGGTAGTGTTGTCCCTGCGGAACCTGTGGATAGCGACAAGGCGCAAGCTATCTACGATGCAGTTGTGAAATCGGGCGGATGCTCTGGATCTTCCGATACTCTTGCTTGTCTTCGTGGTCTGAGCTACGACAAGTTCTTGAACGCAGCAAACTCTGTTCCCGGACTCTTGTCGTACAGCTCCCTCGCTCTATCATATCTCCCTCGCCCAGACGGTACTGTTCTTCCTGATAGTCCAGAAACACTCATCGCATCGGGTCGTTACCACGCTGTTCCCATGATCAACGGCAACCAAGAAGACGAAGGCACTCTCTTTGCTCTCTTCCAGCCAAACTTGACCACCACAGCCAAGTTCGTCGATTATCTTCAGCAACTATACTTCCAAAAAGCTACCAAGGAGCAACTGACCGCTCTGGTGAACACATATCCCACCGCCCTCAGCGCAGGAAGTCCCTACCGAACATCCCTCCTCAATGAAGTCTTCCCCATGTTCAAGCGCCGCGCCGCCATCTTCGGCGACTTGGTCTTCTCCCTGACCCGCCGAATCTTTCTCCAAACAGCATCTGAGCAGAACCCCGACGTCCCCGCATGGTCTTACCTCGCGAGTTACAACTACGGCACACCAATTCTCGGAACGATGCACGCTTCTGACCTACTACAAGTCTTCTATGGCATATGGCCGAATAACGCTATGCGCAGTATCAGGACATATTATTTCAACTTTGTGTATAACTTGGATCCTAATAAGGGCGTTACTAAATATGCGACTTGGCCAGAGTGGAAGGCGAATAAGAAGCTTATGTGGTTTCAGACGGCAAATACGAATAGTATCATTGATGATAACTTCAGAACGGCGCAATATGATTGGATTTCGAACAACGTGGAGAGTTTGAAGGTATAATTTAGGACATAGTTATGAATTGATGTATATGTTTTGCTTGTGCAAAGTTGTCAAGACTGCCTATGTATTACTAAGGTAGTGAGTGATTGATTGATGTCATGTACACCTCCTTATGCTGCCCTAGAGTTAAGTAGTTCAATACTATCCATGTGCGCCTCACTGTTGTCTAGGAGTTGGCCGTTTTCATGATCTTTGAGGACATTCATCATCCTAATAGCCAGGATCCTACTGTCTGACTCGGGCATTTCTCGTCAACTTGAGACCCCAAGGCATTCATTGTCTTCATTGCATCCCACTCACTGTCTTGCTACAGTCTTCATCAGCTGCCAAGTCACTGTCTCATGCGTCAGTCACTCATCTATTGGTACGTCGACAGTTAGAGTCAACTATATGTGAACGGCTTCAAAACAAACCACACACACACACAACGCCCCAAGGACATTCTGAAGTGAGAAAATATTGCTTCTACCAAAAAAGAACAATTCATTTGACTTCCATGTCGGAAATGCAAAAGAAAGGGTCTGGCCGGGGATTGAACCCGGGACCTCTCGCAAGCAATGCTGTAGGGTTTTCCCTAAGCGAGAATCATACCACTAGACCACCAGACCGATCAAGGTTCCGAAGAACCTGTTGTGGAATCGTTGGGATTGGGTTCGGAGTTTGATACTATATTGTGCAGAGTCACAACTTCACTGTGATTTAGGCCAAAGCACCGGGATCTAGGGCAGTGGTCAAGTAATATCAGAGATCAAGTCGGGGTACTGTGAGCAGAAGCTGTTAAATCTGTATCTTTGAACGTAGCCGAGATGTCGTGCCGTTTCAGTTGTGTCAATATCGTTTTCGGATCCTAACGGAAACTGTTCAACGGTTCCAAACATCAATGTAGAATTCGAGCCAAGCTTTGAAGAATCTCAACAGTCGTCATATTTCAATGGTATTTAACTTTTATTACAAACATGCTTCCAACATCATAGTTTACACAGTCAAGCATATCCATGAGCGCTGAGCCACTCCTTGAGCTTCTCAGAGTCACGCTCGCGGTACGCAGCACGACCACGGATCTTGTCCTTGACAGTCTCCAGAGTTCGGTTAAAGCTGCTGGTATCCTTGTCGGCCATGAACTTCTCAATCTCGTCAACAGCAGACACGTTGGTGAAGCTTCCCAGACTGAGCTTCATGTATCGGTCGACAACAACAGGGTTGCCAAGCTTGGTGATGACGGCATCCCAGTTGTCCTGCATGAACTGCCATTGCAAAGGACGTCCAATGACGTTGCTAGCGACAGAGCCACCGAGAACGTGCATGTCTCCGGCAGGGACGGCGTTGGAGGGAGGAGACTCGTTGAAGTTGAAGGGAATGACCTCCTTGGTCAGGAGCTCAGCATCCTTGACAGTGCCGAGAACGCTGAGGGAAAGAAGCTTGCCGTCGATAGACTTGGTGTTGAACCACTCCTTCTTGAGAATCTCAACAGTGCGGGCAGGCTCCTTCATGATGGCAGCGCGCCAGATGGCGACACGGAGAGGAGCGGGGATGGAGCCAGCCTCGGGGTTCTCAACCCAAGTGTTGAAGCGCTTCAGGGCCTCCTCAGTGACACTACTCATGTTAGTCCAGTCAAGCTACGGATACAAGAAACTTACGCAGGGTGGCCGCAGGCAACAGCAACACCGATGATCTCCTTTCGCAGGATACCGGTGAGGTAGTCCTCGCCCTCAGGGAACTCCCAGCCAACTTCCTGGACCTTCTGGTCAATGAGCTTCAGGGTGAACTTATCCAGCGCCTTCTTGATAGATTCATCCTCTCCGAAAACTGACTTGACACCACCGATAGAGTCAAGAACCTGGCGCCACACCAGAGTGTGGTTCTCCTTGCCGAATCCCTCAAGGAAGGTGAGCAGAGCAGGGGTGGTGCCGTTGCCAGCAAAGGCAAGGTCGGCAGTGGAACCAATGATAGAAATCTTGTCCTCAGTGCTGAGCTTGTCTAGCTGATTGCTAAGCTTGGCGAGACGCTCAGGAGGGTAGTTGACACGGTAGAAACCAGTGGCACCGCTGTTGAGCTTGTAAAAGTCCTCGTCGACGTCACGGATGGTGTCCTCCTTGGTGGTAAGAGACAGAGAGGCGATACCGGCGTGATCCTTCTTGCCCTCGAGGCCGAGAGGAACCCACCAGGTGGTGGTGTCATCCTCAGGCTTAACATCGCCAGTAGACAGGAATCGGGACTGCTTGACAGAGATCTGACCAGGCTCCTCGGCAACAGTAAGGACGGGGTGACCGATCTTGGAGATCCAAGGGTGCATAAGCTCAGTGACGTTCTTTCCAGAGGCCTCACCAAGGGCGTTCCACAGAGCAGTAGTCTTAGCGTTTCCATAGGCGTGAGCCTTCAGGTAGTTAGAAACACCCTTGAGGAAGGTCTCAACACCAAGGTGGTTGGCAAGCATGCGAATGGCAGAGCAGCCCTTGAGGTAGCTGATGGAGTCGAAAATTTGGTTGACATCAAGAGCATCTCGGACAGGAACGTGGATAGGGTGACTGGCACGGATACCATCCAGGCGGAAAGCAGCCTCCATACCCTCGTTGACAAACTGAGCCCAGACTTGCCAGTCGGGGTGCAGGTGGTCAACAGCGTGCCAGCCGACCCAGGTAGCGAAACCCTCATTGAGCCAGAGCTCATCCCACCAGTCCATGGTGACAAGGTTGCCGAACCACTGGTGAGCAAGCTCGTGAGCGACGACATAGGCAACAGCGTTCTTGAATCGAGGATCAGAGGTCTTTTCATCGTAGAGAACCTGGGTAGTACGGTAGGTGACGAGACCCCAGTTCTCCATGGCGCCATGGGTGAACTCGTGAACAGCAATCAAATCGGACTTGGGCAGAGGGTAGTCGATGTCGAAGATCTCGGAGAAGAAGTCAATGATCTTGGGAGCGTGCTCGAGAGCCCACTGACCCTGCTCCTTGAGACCACGGGTGGTGTAGACACGGACAGGAATCTGCTTGCCGTCGTACTTGCGGTCGGTGAAAGCCTCGATGTACTCAAAGTCACCGACAGCCCAGGCCAGTAGGTAAGTGCTCATGACGGGAGAGGTCTCGAATGACACAATGTTCCAGCCATCTTTGGAAGGTCGAGTCTCCTTGACAGGCATGTTGCTCAGAGCAACCTGGTCAGAAGGAATCTCAATGTCGAAATCAAAAGTGGCCTTGAGGTTGGGCTCGTCGAAGCAAGGGAAAGCTCGACGAGCATCGCAAGCCTCGAACTGTGTGCTGAACATGTAGTGCCATTCACCATCACTGGGAACCGAAGCAGAAGGGGTCTCGGCAGGCTTGTACTTGCTGCGGTAGAAACCAGCCATCTCGTTGTTGATGATACCCTCGAACTCGATGATCAGGGAAGCCTTGGAAGCGACGGGGAGCTCCTCGTCAAAGGTGATGGTAGAGCGCTGAGCCTTGGAGTCATAGTTGAACTTTGTAGATTCGAATGTCTTGGAGTCGACGGAGACCTTGGCATGAGAGAGCTTGAGTTCGAGAGTGTTGACGATGATTTCCTTGGTAGGCTTTGTGATTTCCGAGTCGATACTGTAGAGCTGTCAGAGCTAGCTTCACGATGAGGGGTAGAGGCGTGACGTACGTAACGGTTCCCTTGTAAGTCCAGTTGGTGAACTCGAGGTCCCTCAAGGAGAGGTCATAGTGCTTGGGCTTGACATTGTCGGGGAGAACATCGCGGTCAGTCATTGTTTCGTTGCGGGCGAGTCTGGCGTGGGCGGAACAAGCTCGATCAGAGATCTTGGGAACAAGACTGTTTGTTGTGTTAGCAAGCTATAGCTCTGAGCTTTAGCTTAGCGAGTCTCGAAAGGGCGTAAGAACAATGGGGTATAATGAGAATAGAGGAGAAATTGAAGGAGACAGATGATGTGAGAGTGGAAAAGACGGCAAGATATAGAATGACAAAAGTTGGACTAGGTAGTCTAACGTAGGCAGAGCAAACAAGAGCGTGATGATGCGTTGCGTTGCCGTGTAGGACCCCGCGGTTGGTGGGGTGTGGGCCGGGTTCCGTTAAGATCCCAGCTGCCCCTCTCTCCATCCAATTCTCTGTATCCGTATCGAACGGGAACTTAATAAGGGATAACGTACCTCCGAATACCGATTGGCATAGGCCGTCCATTATCACGGCGACTATTCAGCGGCTTCACTTGACCATTTACAAGTGAAGCAAGACCTCTCGAAAAGATACCACAGTTGACAATTCCTTGAGAAACAGATACAGATACAGAGGGTGCCGTCTGCCGTCTAATCACCGATAGTGGGCTACAATTGCTCCACAGGCGTAGAGGCAGAGGCAGATGTCGCAAAAGGCCCTTTGAGGACGACATTTTGGCCCGGATCCTCACCCTTTTCAGGAGTGTTGCGCCGTCGCAATTGGGCAGGTCGTTGATGGGTGAACTCTTATGGGATGCCAATGATATCCTATCCTCTTTTAGCAACTGAGAGCCCCCATTGATGGCACTTTTGTAGCGTAGCTGCCCCCAGTATCGTATCAGTATTAAGAGAGTGTCGATGCTGTGTCGAAATTTTCGGGTCAACCTAAGGCTCAGGGCCGTTTGCTATGCCGTATTGCCGGCGACAAGCGAGATGGCCGAGCCGTGTGTATTGTGTCATGACAATAGTTTGCACTGTACATCATGAGATACCTAGGGTAACTTATGGCGACAAGGGGATGCAACAAAACTTAGAACCTCTATCCTAGGTGACAAAAAGTCTTAGGTAAACATAGCATAATTTAGTATAAATTTAGAAGATCTTAGACTAAACATTTTATGCTTCTGGTCAATCTTTAGGGTAAATCATTGCTTAGGCACAATGATACCCAAGCCATGATAGTCACAAGTTCAGTTGTCACAATGCTTGGCTGTTGCTTTCGCATGATTCAATTCAGAAACAAGATATAGTTTACGCTTCTAGCGCTCAGTTGAAATGACATTCTATCCATTATTCCAGCCAAAAGCAACTTGCCGATCCCTTGAGTGACCCATCAATGCTGCCAACCTCCTTGAAGAGGCAACCTTGATCCAATCCCAACCAAGTGAGCCATATTGGCTTTCCATACCAGTACGCCATGCAACCCAAGTTCAAAAGTGCTTCCCAGTAAAAGCAAACCCATTCCTGCCTGATTGAAAAAAGATCAAATGCTAACCTCCAAATACACATGCATCCTTGTTGCTCGTCATGCATAATCCCTATCAAAACAATCCAACCCATTACGTCTAAGCCGACATCTCTTCTTGCTCAACCTTGGTTGCTACAGCATCCCACCAAGGCCCATGGGCTGCTCTGTCAACCATCCCAATCTTCTCCAATAAGTTCGAAATCTCTCTGACTCGATCAACAAACTCAGAGAGTCCGAGACTGGCTAGCTTCTCGCCAGCCGTGTTAGCCGCCTTGACCTTCTCACTTGCTGATCCAGCAGCGAGGCGGGCAAGAATGTTGCTACGAAGGCGGGTGAGCAAAAGTCGCAAGACAGGTTCTCTAGGCTCGTTGCCGTTCTGTGCCATGTCTTGACTGGCAGTCAGAACCTTGGTAACAAGAGCGCGAAGGTGGCTCTTGGTCGCCGTCGGCATCGATCTTCCAGATTCAAGGGCAGCCATGACGCCGTCCACAGTAGCTTGGAGAGGATGACCCGCCTCGAGAACCGCCATGATGCGTGATGCTTCCATCTTCCACGAAGACCGAACATCCCGCTTCAGGAGGTTTTTGCACTGCAATAGAACAGCGCCGGCGGTAATGACTCGCTGAATAGTGGTAGAGACTTGGCCGATGCGATTGTAATCTAGTCGAAGCATCTCTGGAACCTCCTCAATGGGTGGGGGAGAGATCCTGGTAAAGATGTCTACGAGCATCTGCGCATAGAACTTTCCAGGATTCGGTCGCGACCTCGGATGGTTGATTCCCTCTGGGTCCCTCTTTTGAACTTCTGCAAGAACCTTTGCTCGGGAAGCCTTCCATGTCGCCTCAGCTGCTGCAAGGCCAAGCTGACCTTTCTCAACATCCTCGGCGAACCTCTTAGCCTCATATGGTGCCGCGGATTGGATGAGCTGAGGTGCAGCACTACGCAAAAGATAGTTGATGTAGTCGCAGATCATCACATCAATGAACCCGTTGAGGGCCTCAACTCGATCGATAATGTCGCCGTCTGCCAGCTTGTTCTGGATCAAGTCCTGAACCTCTTCATCGCGGAAGGGGGCACAGAGTTTGGGCAGAAGTGACGACATGGCAGTAAAGAACTTCTCATACGAGAAGTTGCCGAGGGCGAATTGCCGCTCTGCCATCTCGGGGTCAAGAATTTCACCGATCAGGTTATACATGGAGTTGCCCGGCTTGAGCAAACGCTGGAGTCTATCCTTGATGTGGCTCGCGACAAGAGCGAAAACCTGGAAATTGATCCCACTATCGTCATCTCTCATACTAGTCCGCATCTTCATGTATAAAAATTTCGAACGTTCCGATTGCTGTTCTCTGTATTCGTCAGGCGAGAGCTGGTATTCCTTATTGATAGCCAACTCATGCACCACAATCCTGTTATTGGGCAATAGACCATTGAGGCCGGTCTTGGGCGCAGGAGCCTTCTCCTGGGCTTTACTGGCCGGTGTTGCAGGAGGAGTCAGTGTTTGCGGCTCGGATGAGACCAGACTTTTCGCTGTCTCAGTCGCTTCTCCGGGTGCGTTCTCAGCCACACGGGGTTTTGTGTCCCCGGTCTTCTTCTTGGCAGAGCGAGCTTTGCGGGCTTCGGCAACCGCGTCGAAGATCATCTTTTTGCCCTTTTCTGCACCGGCTAGTTTCTTGATACGCACTATGAGCATCAACTGGTTGTCTTGGATGCTCTTCTTGTAAAGAGCTGTGGCGGCATCGTCAGTTGTGTCCTTGACGGTATGATAGATTGCGTCAAGTTCGACAAACTGCATAAGCATGACCTCAATCAAGGCATTAGAATCCCGAGATTTCCAAGCGATGAATGCATTGTAGAAAGTGGCATACGCCTCAGGAAGAGTCTTCTTGAGAGCAGGCGGCATGGTGTATTTGTTGGCGGATGTCAAGCGAGACAGGATATTCTCAAAGGAAATGAGTAAGTCTCGCGCCTTGCCTACCAAGTCCTGCAATTGAGGATTGGCAAGGTCTGTAGAAGGCAATCGGTGAGAAGTGAGTACATCCACGACGTCTTGATCGCCATTGTCGTTCTTGTTGCTGAGAACTTGATTGGGATGACCAAGGATCAAGAAGGCACTGAGAAACGTGCGAACGGCTGTCATCTCGCCAACCGAACCAGTTTCACCCTCCTCGAGACCACATAGTCTAAGCAACTGTGCCGTAATAACAAGGACCCGTTCCTGGGCCAGGAGCTCAACAACAGTATCGAAGTGTGTATCTCTGATGCCATCCACAGTCAAGCCGAGGTTATTGAACTCGGAGATGGCTCTCTTTCGGAGGCAGCCTCGCCACCACCACTGGATGCTTCTTGCGGCCTCCTCTTCGGTGGGCTTGCGTCTCTCTTGCTCGACATCGGGCATGGGGTCTGTGGACTTCCTTGCCATAATACTCTGCCCACGACTCCGCTTAGACGCATTCTTGGTTCGTAGTTCCTCCCTTCGTCTTTCTGCCTCAGCCATTCGCTCCTCGATCTGAGCCTTCAATCGGGAAATGTCCTGCTCCCGCTTCTCCTTCATAAATTCGGCAACCTGCTTTGCCTTCTTGACTTCATCCGCACAATTGGCGACAATCTCTGCCAAATTGCGCTCCCTGGCCTGCTGTGCCGCTATAGCACGCTCCTCCGATAGTGAAGTATCTCGATGAGTCGCTTTAGCCAGGGCCGCTCGAAGGCGAACCTTTTCGGCATGCGCCGCTCGATCGGCAAGTCGCGCCCTGCGGTCCTCAAGAAAAGAGGCGCGGCGAAGATGTTGTGCGACATGCTTGCTCTGTTCACCTCCACGGTGACTCGATGGTTGAATAGAAGAGCATCGCGAGTGAGCAGACGAAATTGAGTTACGGCGCGACGAGGCAGCCGAATCTCTGCGACGAGCCTGCGTTGGACGGTAGAAGCGGGCGGCAATGTGAGGAGGTGGTGTATAAATTCTCGAGTCGTCATCTAGGACATCGTCCTCCTCATCAGGAGGAGGCATGGAGAGATCGAGTGTATCTTCCATTTCATGGTCCGAGGGCGCGCCGTTGGACTCTTCGATATTGCGCGGCGGCTCTGCGAGGTCGTGGGAGAGGCGGCGCATCGTGTCGGCAGCTGATGGCAGATGTGACATGGCCACCGCTGAATGATTATGTTGTGAAGTTACCAAAGAATAAATCAATGGTAAAAGTAAAGTCAATCCCAGGGCGGGAGATTCGTCTTATCGACGCCCAAACGGGGGAGGCCGGTTTGAGGTCAGGCTGGGCGCTGAAAGCGTAGAGTAGAGTCGAGAGACTAGGAGCGTTTCGTCAAGGCCAACTCTGGTGGCGCAGTGGGATCCGTGGGTGGTTCTGAATCAGCAACCAAAGGCTAAAACGGTGAGGTCTCAAATCCGCTAAACTAGCCCAACAAAGAATGGATGAAGGGTTGAAATGAGAGACAGCACAACAAGGCGCGACGAAAGCGTATAATAAGGCGCAGATGAGTAGAAACGAGGGGAATGTGGGAGATGGAATAAGGTATTGCACAAGCCGTTTATTAAAAGCTTAGAGAAGCGTCAGGCTATTGTGAATAAAGATAAGATGGGAAGAGAAAAGAATGGAAGTGAGTGAGGTTGGAGGAGGGAAAACAGTGGAAGACACCAAGTGCCAGGTGAAGGCGGGGGAGTCAAGCCAATGAGGTGTAATTCCTTATCGTTGGACTCGCACTTTCCCGTTGTCGCAGCTGCAGTTGCATATGCAGTTGGTTGTTTCCAAGTGCCGCTCTTTCCACTGCTTGCGACGACGAAAGGGAAGGCACCCGTCAAAGATGATGAGATGGATGCATGCGCTGCGACTACCTTAAAGGGATATGTACAGAGTGGGAGGGGAGGGTAGGGAAGTGGGGGGTTATCAAGGAGGGAAGGTTCCAGTTTCGAGTACCAAAAAGCATGGACGTTTTTTGTTTTCTTTTTCTTTTGTTATTACTTGAAGGAGAACCCTTTTTTTCCTTGGAACATTGTGAAACTTTGACGCCCTGGCTTCGTGGACAGTGGACAATGGACAGGGCATGTGTCAAGATCCCTGGGCTGGAGAGCCTGGGGTTGGGCCACTAAAC